>PVIW01001465.1:219602-295977 GCA_004026585.1 Noctilio leporinus | reverse complement strand
CCCCCTGACCACTGAAGGCCTATTCCTTGTATTCATATACTTGGTTCTGTTTTGCTTGTTGTTAGTTTTGCTCATTATTGTCCCGTAATGGGTGAGATCATATGATATTTGTCCTTCACTGACTGGCTTATTTCACTAAGCATAATACTCTCCAGTTCCATCCATGTTGTTGCAAAGGGTACAAGTTCCTTCTTTCTGTTCTATAGAATTCCATTGTGTAAATGTACCAAAGTTTTTTGATCCAATCACCCACTGATGGGCACTTCGGCTGTGTCTAGCACTTGGCTATTGTAAATAGTGCTGCTATGAACATAGGTGTGTTTAAAGCCCTGAGAAAGTCATCTGGCCAGACAATGGCCGTTCAACAAAGGGGGAGCGGCAAGTATTAGGGTGTGGTTGTCACCTTCTTCTGTCTGGACAATGATTTCCGCTGACAGTAGAGCCTGCAGCATGGGGGATCCACCCATGAGCCACGCCCTTTTCCTCTCCTGAGAAGGAAAGACGCCATTCCTGAAGGCCTGCTCTGTGCCTCTCTGTTCAACAGCGTTTCTAAATCTGTTTCTAGACGACACTTTCTCTTCTCTTGGTTACAGTTCTGACTTCAGCACTTACCAAGTGGGCGACTTCAGGCGCTTGCCAGCCTCTCTGGACCTCAAGGGTTCCTTTCAAAATAGATTGTTGAAAATGGGGGTTCAAATTCAGTGCAGGTGACCAGAGTGGGAGCTCCACATGGGACTGTAATTAGGCAAAGCTGCAATTAGTGTCTCTTGTTTCTGAAGAGTCTTCACAGCATCGGGCCTAACATGCCAAGGCTGTCCCGCTGCCACCTCCAATGCGTCGCCCTGTGACCATGTGCAGGAAGACTCCCCACACCAGCTCTGACCATGAGTCATAACCAGGGATAGGGCCTCGACCACGGAGCAGTTTGGATTCAGTCCCTGGGCAACAGTGGGAAGTGTTTTTTCCTCCTGGCCACTGTGTCTTCGGGTCTGTCTCCTCCCCCGGGCACATGACAGGATCTGGCGGAGGCCGTGGTCACGGAGGAGAGTGGTGGAGGAAGTAACCTTTCCTCTCCCAGGGGCAGATTGACGTGGCGATATTGCTGGCTGGCGAAGGGCACTGTGTTAGCAAACAAAAGTGTTCTTATGCTTTTGTCAATGAGAACGAAGTCAACCACAGGAAGAGATGACAGCACTTTCCCTGCTCCATTCACAGGAATGAGAATGAAGGCCATTGTGGAGCAGGCCTCGGGGCATGCGCTGATGCTGCTATTTCTGCCGGTCAGAATTCGCACATCTCCCGCATGACTGGGGGTCGGGCTGCCTCTTTCCCAGTGGGTGACTCTGACTGCTTCCCATTGTGCTGATGTTCAGCTCTGGCCCGAATACCCAGCCACTCAAAATGAGCATGGCCAAGTAGGCCCCAAGCCTTCTGACATGGGAACTAGTTCCATTTAGATTATAATCAACTTTTCTTATGGCTTTTGAATATGCAGTGGGTTTTTTTTTTTTTTTTTTTTTTTGGCAAGTGAAAATCTCACACACACACACACACATACACACCCATGCACTCTTCAGTGATTAGAAAATCCAATGAACCAGAAATTAAAAAAAAAAAAAAAAATACTATAGGGTAAAGAAAGAGTAGCCACAGACCTGACAGTAGATATCTCACCAAACCCTTTGAGGTAGGTGTTATTATTCCTAATGTGTTGGTGGGGAAACTGAGGTTCAGAGAGGTTACATTACTGGCTTTGGATGATCACAAATACCCAGGGTGTGTTGGGAAGCTGACAGCAGCTGCACGTCAAGGGCGTGGCAATGTTGCCCACCACTCCTCAGTGAAGTCTCCCAGTGACTTTATCATCATCCTCATGTGTAGATGAAAAATCAGAGTTGCAAGAGACTAGGTAGCATAGGCTCATCTCACAGCCAGGACTGGAAACATGTGTCCCCCTTTCCCCGCCACTACACTGCCGTATGATTCCACTTTCAGGTGCAGGGTCCCTTTGCAAGGAGACAGGCTTCCATCTCAAGGATATGATCAACAAGGAGACTGGCCGGAGCTGACGTAGCAGGAGCTCCAAACTAGTGTCAAAAATGGC
The DNA here is from genome assembly GCA_004026585.1 of Noctilio leporinus. Taxonomy (NCBI): domain Eukaryota; kingdom Metazoa; phylum Chordata; class Mammalia; order Chiroptera; family Noctilionidae; genus Noctilio; species Noctilio leporinus. The sequence goes on along the minus strand of PVIW01001465.1, from coordinate 293,873 downwards.
ATTCCATCGTTCCTCTATGCTCTCAGCAAACTTGCAAGATGTACTGAGCATGACACATTGCAGAGGTGTGCGAAACAATGACTTCAATGCTTGTGTGACAAGCTGCGCATTTGTCCACTATGCAAAGGCAGGAAGCCAAGCCAGGCAGCTTTTAAAGTATGTCAGAAACAAGAACTTGGTGGCTAATGGAAATACACGTGACAAGCTCTTCCCTAACTCACCAAGCATTTCAGTAATGAGCATTTAAATCTATGCACTTGGGAAACAGTCTTTTCTTAGCATCGATAGGTTAATTCCTTAAAATAAGGTGTAGCACTTAAAAAGAAAGGCTGCCATCTAATCCAATACCAACTTAGAGTCAGGACCAAGCTGTATATATTATCCTCCAATTTTACAGTAACCCCCAAGGTAGATGTTATTTCCCAATTTTCTAAGGTATGATCCTGAGACGAAGAGAGATGAAACAACCTGAAATATCAAATCTTCATCTAGTAAAGGATGGAGCCAGGACTGTGAGTTCAGTTCTGTTTCAGGGTTTGTGTGATTTTTTTCACTCCTGCCATCGGAGTGTGTCTGACCAAATGGTGCTTACTCCTCAACTCAAATTTGGAAAACTCCTCTCTGGGCTTTGTTTTCAAACCCATGAAGTGCTTTGCAGTAGTCGCAAACATAAGCCCTAGGGTTTAGTTGTCGGTCAGTTAGGGCCTATCAACATGCATTCTATTTAAAATTTTAGGTTGCAACCCCATTGAAAAATGCAACTACCTACATTCTCCGCCTGTACTTTCCCTTCCTCTGTAGGAGCCTGGAGTGCCTGACACATGGGAGGCAGTCAGGAAGTATTTGTGGAGTGTAATGTGATTTTGCTTAATTGTTTTTTTTTTTTTTTCTCTTTTTCTAAAAGAAGACTAGAAACAGCCACCAAGAAGGTTGGAACAGTTAAGACAGCAAGATGTGGCAATTAGTTGGAAGGAGACAGAAAAAGAAAACTATAAAAAGTAGTTATGTGATTTCAAAAGCAAAAAAGTTGAGTTATTCAGGGTTGGGGAAAGTAAGCCCAGGTGTGTCATAATCTTAGCTGAGTCCTTTCTAACCTTCTTCACAGGACGGTACTCGCAGGAAAGATGGTGTTCAGCACATTGGGCTACATTGAGAAGGCAGATCAGGGCAGAGTGGACCTCCCTTGGGCTCTGGCCAGCACAACCTTGCTCAGCCTCCCTGAGGACAGAGAGACTAATGTCTTGGCTTAGGTGTCTTAGGTGTCCTAGCACACCAATTAGAAAGTGCCACAAGTATATACAACATGGGGTGATGTCTTTTGCTTCTGCATCCCTTGTACTTGGCACTTAGCCCTCAAAGATGTTGAATCGAATAGAATGAAGGTTTTACATTTTCCAGAAGATTCAACATTGAGTGTCCATTGCTCAAGAAGATAGGGCAATGCCTCATAATGCATTTTTAAAATGTTTTGAGCCCTGGCGGTGTGGCTCAGTGGACTGAATACCTGTCAGTGAACCGAAAGGTTGCTGGTTCTATTCCCAGTTAGGGCACATGCCTGGGTTGCAGGCCAGGTCCCCAGTTGGGGATGTGGGAGAAGCAACCACACATGGATGTTTCTCTCCCTCTCTTTCTCCTTCCCTTCTCCTCACTCTAAAAGATAAATAAAATCTCACAAGAAATAAAAATGAAAATGTTTTGACATGAAAGCTAAAGGAACAGTGTAGTGAACTGGCAATGCTTCTCAGCCAGTCATAAGCAAAGCTGGAGGAAGACAGTTTCTTCTTCTTCTTTTCAGCTAAGTTGTACATTACAGTTCTTCTGCTTGGGAGGTTCACACCGAGTGGCCAAGAGCGGCCAGATGTTTCCAGTAGATAGGCCACTGTGAGCGGTGCGCCGTGCAGGCACCCAGACTTGATTTCCGCATGGGCCAGGCCCCGGAGGAGAGAGCCAGCGAACACTGCACTCTGCGTGCTTGGGATTCTATTTTAGATCCATGATGACACAGTGCTGTTTGTGATTATTATTTGTGTTTTTTAAAAAAAATCTAAAAGCTTTCAAAGAGAGATTTCCAGCATCAAAATTAGAGGAGACCCATGTATGTGGTTTCTTCGCTGGGGAGTCAATTGGAAACCATTGCACGCCAAGGACAGCAACCGTTACGTTTTGACTAGTCTGGCATGAATTTTTCCCAAAGATATGCAACACCAATCATCCAAAGACTACTCACTTAACCAGAACAAAGACAAGACAAAAAAAAAAGAAAGAATGATCTTGAAGGGAGGGGAAAAACTAAAGCAAGTTTGCAAAGGTTTTTTTTTTATGGCTCCAAGTTCCTTCTACAAGAGGTACCTTCTTGAAAGTGATACAGAAGGGCTCAGGTTCTATTTTTTTCTATTTTTTCTTCCAACCATGCTCTTGGGAAGTTGCAAAAGCTGAACAGAAAGTATGAAATCTGGAAGTTTAAAAAAAAAGGGCACAAAACCTACCCAAAGTGGCCAAAAAAAAAAAAAAAAAAAAAAAAGGCATACTGAGACACAGAAGACATTTTACTTACTTTTAATGATCACAAATCTCACCCAGTAAGTTCACTTTTTAAAAAAAAAAAATGGATTTAGCAATTAAGAAAGCCTACCAATTATTGTCCTGGGTTTATTCTCAATAAATTCTGTTTTTATACCATGAGAATTATTGTTGCCACTTATCATTAATAACAAAGTTCCAGAAATACCACCTGGAACAGAGCAAGTCACATGGATATCTCATCTGATACGCAGGAGGTACCGGTGGTATAACTGAACAGGGAGGGAGACAAGTCCCCTCTGGGACTTGAGGAAGAGGTCATACTTCATCTAGGTCTGGTTTGTTGAGCAAAGGCACCTGAGGTCCCCTCAGTCTGGTTTTCGGAGTGGCCTTCCTTGCAGTGTCTGTTTAGATCGAGAGGCAACTGCTGACTCCTGACTCTGCCACTGAACTGGCTGTGTGACCCCAAATGTCATTTCCCCTCTCTGAACCTTGGAATTTCTCACCTGTAAAATGGGCCTGCATAACCTCTGGCTACCTCGTTGGGTTGCTGTGAAAATTAAATGAAAAATACTTGGCAGGTAGTAAACTCTATGGTGGTCCTCCTTCTGCCAACTTTTAGTAAACCCAATGGACTATGTGGAGGTTGATAGGGGTCTGAACCAAGAAGATTTGAACATCTATTTGTGTGAGATGTATGCATTGAACTCAATGCAGGGTTCAAGGGGGTAGAAGAAGGTAAGAAGCTCATGTCTGTTCATTTTTGGCTGGGTGTCAGGATCTGTGCTAGATGATCTTACATAGTTCACTTTTAATTCTTGTAATAATCCGGTGGACTGGGAATTACACGCACGCACACACACACTCATCCCCTTATACAGATGAAATAACTGAGGCTTAGGGAGTTTCTCACCTTTCTATGGCCCTGCAGCTAAGTAAGTGGCAGACTTGGGAAAGTTCAACTTTCCCTGTGGTTTTTCATGCAACTGACCAAGTTCATAATTCAGACATGTATTGTAGGAAGTTTCCTATAGATAGACCATATTTAACTTTTTCGTTTTTAACAATGGCTGAGTCACAGGTTTTCCAATATGCTGATTGATTCTGATCCCACTTGTAGCTCTCTTCTGCCTGAAGGCGGTGTCTGTCCTCCTAGCCTTTCTAATGTCAAGGGTTGAAGGTTGCTCTTGAAGCCTTTGCCCTGAGTGAAAGGGAGAGACAAAGGGATTTCAAACACAACCCTCAGCCTTAAGTGTTCAGATTTGGTCAAGTTCTTTTTCAAGTTTCCCAAGCATGACCTGACATTCACACCTCTGTGCCTTGCTTATGAGCTGTTTCCTTGACTTTACAAAGTCTAACTCACCCTTCTAGATCCTACTTGACAATTTCTTCCCAAGTGCAGGTTTTCTTTCCTCATAGATAGAATGAAACACTCCTTTATTTTTCGTATGTCTCAGCAGTTATCACAACAGGTTTCCTTCCTAGCTCCAATAAGCTCCTTGAGGTTTGGGATTGTGTCTTACTTTTCTTTGTATCTATTGTCCACACATGGTGCGCACATAATTGGCATGTTAATACTAGTGATCAATGAATCGAAAGGCTCTAGCATTGGCCTCTGAGTTACTGTGATAAACCTGAGAACAATATGCCTCTTTTAGAGGCTCGTGACTTATGCCCACTTTTTGGGCCTTTGCCTCATCTTTGTAGCCTCATGGTTACTTCTCTTTGGTCACAGAAGTTTGAGAAAACTCCAACTGATGACCATTCTGATCCAAACAATACCTTACTTGTTTATTTTTATTCTCTGCCCGGGAACCTTGGGGATTCTGACTTAATTGGTTTAGACACTTGCCTCACAGAATGAATTATTTAAATAAAACCAGCACAACACAAGACACTTAGGCTATAGCTCTGAGATCCCAATATCTGAACAAGAGATACACATATGTGCAAAAGGGAGAAACCAGTCATGAATGGCTGGGGGTGGGGGGAGAAAAGTGAAAGCCACTTCCCTTTCTCAGATGCATAGCAACTCCAGCTAAAGTTATTAGAACCCTTCATTTATTTGCCCTGAATCTCCTTGATTATTGTGGGAGCTTCTCAATGATCCTTCTCCCTCTCTCCTGGCCAGACTATCTTCTGCAGCACTGGCCATGACTTTTCTATAGTTCTCCATTATAGACATGATAACAGAGCATAACAGAGCATGTCAATAGCATGGCTTCCAAGATCATGATCTGGTCTCACTCCTCTCCTGCAGCTCCCCATGTGCCCATCTCTCAGCTCCAGCAATATTGGATTCTATGGACACCACCAAAAAGCCAGTTAGTTTTGCTTCCTTGCTTCTCTGTATGTTGTTCCCTGGCTTCTAGATGTTTTCTTATTCTCCTACTTAAACTTATCTTCACTTTAAGGTGTTGCCTGGACACTGCCAATGTACAGGAGGTATGAGTTCTTTTTCTGCTGTATAGTGTTGTAGGTACATGCCTGCCCTAGCCCTGATCACATTGTACTGAACCTCTCAGATACTTATCTTTCTTCCCACTAGCCGGTGAGCTTCTCATAGTTAAGGCCCGTATAGTAACCCTCACAAGAACAGTTCCTGACATATGTGAGGTACTAAATAAGTGCACATTGAATGAGCTCATTAATTGTGTGCTGCTTGCTAGAAGTTTGGCTGTTACCCTGAATTCCAATAGAGTCATGAATACATTCTGTGCCATGTAGAGGTAGTGGCAGTGTAGGGACAGAGTGGGGAATGGATGAGGTTGGGGAGTTCTGGAGGCAAAGACAGCAGCTCACCTCAAAATCCTCACATCTAGCTCTTCCCACCACTATAATGTTCCACTCACCCCGGAGAGTGTTCACATCATGAACTACATTCCCTTCAGACACTAAAATATCATCCCTCTCAGGAGCTGTTTCTGACCTGTTTCCATAATACTTTATGATATTTTCAGTGGTAATATAACATATATTAGAGTTTATTGTACACTTTTTCCAACCAATCTCCTCTTTCTATCAAAGTACTGTATTTGGTAGCATGTGTAGTACTTAAACACACACACAAAGTTCAGGGTTGGTAATTATCCGTTTAATGAACAAATTTGGTGAGCAAGCCAATATCAAGGGGATTTTTCAAAAATAATGTAAAAATCTAAAAAGAACTTGTGTATTTACTCATTTCTACCCTCACTCTGAGCATAGCTGTTTCTCTCCTTTTTGCCTGGAGATTGATCTTTTCAATCACTTCTCACAATTACCCAAATTCTACCCAGAATTCACATAGCTTCCCCAACCATGATGTTCAAACCTCACTTCACACACCATGCATTTGGGATATTCAGTGGCTTAGGTTGGTGCCAAGCCTAATTTTCCCAATGTCCCCTGCTGTCTCTCTCATTGCTTTTGACAGGAGCCAGGCTCACCACAACACACTCCGCCTGTCAAGAAGGCTAAAGGAGCTGCCCCAGACCCAAATTTTTGGTGGCTGAACTGGTATTCCTTTGCCTTACTAAACCTTTAATTGAAAACAACACTGGGATTCTAATTTGTTTAAAATGCCTCCAAGTCCTGGCGTAGATTGAATCAGACCCAAGACCCCAAGATCTGTCATCCCTAGAGAAACACAACATTAGAGGGGACAGAGCTGAGGGTGGAAAGACCTATAGGAATGCAGAGGTCTGCAAAATGGCTCCATCACATCTACGAGGTTTGGCAAAAGCCAGATCTCTGGTTGCCAGGCACGTTCCACATGAAGTTTAAACTGATTTGACAGTGTGGCAGAGGATGCCCTTGTTCTCAGGGTTTATTGTTAGTTCATGATTCACTGATCAGGACTGTGTTTTGTGCAAGGTATCCAAGATAGCTAATGATTCCTGCTGAAATAGTGCAAATGATTTGCTTTCTCACTTTCCCTACCCTTTGTATTCTTGGTCAAGATCAGACAGTATTTGAATCTCTTATATCTCGATTCGTATTTAGGTTTTACAAGTCACATAATGTGACAAGATATAAATGAGAATTTCTCCCCTCATGCTCTAAAATGGCTGGTATAATCACCTATGTCAGCTATTCAATTAAAGTCTTTTAAAGTCAATTAAAGTTAGGCTCAGATATCGCTGCCCATGAAATTCTCAAAAACATTATTTTACTTTTGAGAATAATTCAGGTAGTATTAACAGAGATACTATGCTGAATCTCAGGCCCTTACACTTTCAGGGACATAGATTGTGCACTGAGAAGGTCTTATCTTGGTGAATATCCATTATGGCACCAATGGCCTGAGTTGGAAAGTTGAGTTATTCTTGACTTCTCCCTCTCAGTGTCTAGCCATCTCCCAAGACACGCTGATTCCACTTTATTCAGATTGCATGACTACGTCTCTTTCTCCCAGACTTGTCATTCATACCCTTGTCATTCTTCTACAACATTGTCGCAACGAGCTGACCAGTCTCCCTATTTGTAGTCTTGCCCTCTTCCATTCCATTCACTCACTAGTCAGCAGTCACATTGATCTATCTAAAGCATGGGAGGCAAATACAAGGCCCTCGGGCTAAATCCAGCCCTCCACCTTGTTTTATCCAGCCTGGCACTTTGTTTCTACCCGGCTCGCTTAACAGTTAAGGAGTAGTTACATTCATACAGTCCTAAAATTACATGTGGCCCTTTGAAGGCAACTGAGAGGCTGATGTGGCCCCCAGTGAAAATGAGTTTGACACCCCTGACCTAGAGCATGCATTTTACCATGTCATTCATTTGCTTATGTCAGTGCTCCCCCTTTCCCTTAGAATAATACCCCAAATAACAAGCACAACCTATGAATCCAGCAACCTAGTCTGTGTCTTTTACTGCAACATTGTTTTTAACTATCAGCTTTTTTTTCTTTTTTAAATTTAATTTTTTAAAATTTTATTGTTGTCGTATTACATCCATCCCCTTTTTGCTCCCCTCTGTCCCCCTCCCCACCCACCCATTCCCCCCAAAGTCAATCCCACCTGTTGTCCATGTCCATGGTTCCTTTATACTATGTTCTTGTCTAAGCTGCTCCCCTTCTTTGCCTCTGCCTCCCCCCTCCCCCAAACCCCTTTCCCCCTGACCACTGAAGGCCTATTCCTTGTATTCATATACTTGGTTCTGTTTTGCTTGTTGTTAGTTTTGCTCATTATTGTCCCGTAATGGGTGAGATCATATGATATTTATTCTTTAGGATCTACCATACTGAACTCTGGACTGTACCTCAGACAAGCTGTGTTCTTTCTACCTGCTGTGTCTTTAATTTGATTTGTCTTTTTCTTGAGTAGTTCTGTTGGCCTGTCTTCCAGGAGCCTTATTTATCTTATTTAGCTGCCATTTCTTTCAAGAAATTTTCCTAAGTCTGGTTAATGGGTTTCTACTCTACGCTTCTGTAGGGCATTGTACTGACACCCATGATGACATTTATCATGCAGCATTGTAAACTCCTGTTTTCTTTTTCATGTAAGCAACTGGACCATAAGTTTCCTGAAGTCAGACCATGTCATGATTATCATTTTCAATGCCCTAGAATGAGTTTAAGAGAAGAAATAATTTATTCTCTCTTTTTATTTCCCTTGACACGTCAGTTCAAGGTATACCAGATGGATTCCTTTTTAGAACATGCTGAGCTGAATTTCTTTCATGATTCTCTCTTTGTTCTGGATGTTTCCTTAGCCAGAAATGTCTTTCTTCTATTCTTTCTCCATATGAGCTTATCCAAGGCCAATCATGTGATTTTTAATGTTTTATTTTACATTATGTGCCATAAGCAGACCAGCAAAACTGACTCTGAGCATCAAGTATAGGATGGAAATAGCATTGCTTATACAGAAACGTCTTTTACTATTATTTATTCTATTACAGTTGTCCCAATTTTCCCCTCTTTGCCCCCCATTCAGCCCACCTCCTGCTCCCAAAACATCTTAGAGTTCTAAAACATGATTCAAGGGCCAGAGCCCTGGTCACAGCTGTATTCATGCCTTGCTAGGTGGCCTTAAGCAAATCAGTTCCCCTCTGGACCTCACTTTGTCCATCTTAACAGGAAGAGAGATCAGATGAGATGATCTTTTAAGGATCCTCCAATAGTAATTTAATTGGGATGTTGAGGTAAAAAACAAACAAACAAAAACAAACAAAAAAACCCTTCAAGGACAGATCTATCTGTGCTGAAATAGGCCAAAACAGGGAGCTGAATCTCTAACTGAAACCAGCCTGTAAGTCTTTGTTTGGTCATTGCTTTACCACTACATGTGCTATGACCAAGTTCATCTTGGCATTGACTGCTGTGGCCCCTGAATTCACCTGGACCAGGCACAGGCTTTGGTTTTAGGCAAAACTACTAGACATGGTCTAGTCCTACCTCCGTTACTTACTTGCTAGGTGACCTTGATCAAGTTCCTTTTCTCTAAGCTTTGGTTTCTTCCTCTATAAATTGAGTATTGAGAATGTGTATTATGACATGTCTTGGTGTGGGCCTCTTTGGGTTCATGTTGTTTGGAACCCCCTTCACTTCCTGGACATGTTTCTTTTTTTTTCATGAAGTTAGGGAAGTTTTTGGTCATTATTTCTTCAAATATATTCTTTATTCCTTGCTCTCTCCCTTTTTCTTCTGGTGCCTCTATGATCCAATTGCTGGTATGGCTGATTTATCCCAGAGGTTGCCTTCTGCTTATGGAAGGGTTAAATTGCCTCTAATCCTTCAGCAAGTAGAAGAGCAAAGTCAATACGCTGATGTACATGAGGAATTGGGATTTATTTAACATTGGTTTGGTCATAACAGAGAGTCTATAACAGACTATAGCCTCACGTATATATTCAGTGAACAGACCTAAAGAAATAATCTTAAGTATGGTCTCAGTGACCCATATCAGAGCCCTGGGCTTGGTGTAGAGTCCAGGACAAGTAATTTCTTCATGAAATACTCATTATTGATATCTGATTACATGCTAGGCAATATGTTGTATTCTTTATACACCCACAGCTGTTCTTAACTCTGATTTTCCACTAGAATTATCTGGGAAATTTTGAAAAAAAATTGATGTGTAGGCTCAACTTTTAGAAGTTCTTATTTAACTGGGTTAGATGGAGCCTGGGCATATTCTTATATGATTCGAGTGAGTACCCAGAGTTGAGAAAATCTGATTTAAAAGTAAAGAGACCAAGAAATAACCACAGACATGCAGGAAATAGAGAAGCTCATAAAGGGAAAAGCAGCATTTTCCCAGATATTGGTAAGTTCTGCATCACATTCATGATGTTTCATATATTCACACACCAACTGTATTATTATTTACATAACATATATCTTGAAATCTCTCATTAAAAATGAATTGCTCTTTTTAAGGAGGAAATTTTATATACCATAATTTGAAAGCCAGTATTGCTTGCTATTAGTGGCAGATAAACCATAAAAATAAACAAAGATAAAGCAAAATATTTATAGTTCATACATAACACTTTGAGAAATATCGGTATAGGGACAAGAAAATAGTCTTTGGAGGATAAACCTAAATTAAAGTCCTAGCTTTATTGCTCATTATCTGGGAACCTTAGGTAGGAGAACTAGCTTCTCTCAACATTGTTTTCCTTATGTGTAAAATGGAGTTAATAATATGTACTATGTCATGTTTCTATGCTAATTGAATAAGATCACTCTATGAGGAAGTGCCTAGTTTAGTTCTGGGCACACAGCAGATTGATACTTACAAAATTATAGCTGCTTTTGTGGTACTTCCCTTTTCTTATTAAAAATTTACAATTAGACAGGTGTGCACAGTGACTTTTCAGGGACCGGAGACTGTTTGTTGTCAGGTTGAAGTACCAAGTAGGGGAATACCAAAAACTATTTGTCACTCTTTCGCACTTAGGTCTATAAACACTGAGTGTACTGTGGCAAGTGTCTGTTTATATGTGGCACAGTCTTTTGACATATTCCTAATTTACCCCCTCCCTGCCCCCTTCCTGGGGCAGAGGGCTCCATTTCCAATAGTTACAGCTGGATTTCAGGTTAATTTGGGCTTCAACATAGCATAAGCCTGGTCATTCCTAGAGTCATTATTCTGATTGCCCCTGCAGGTATTAGGCAAGGTCTTCCCTGAGAATCCTGAGGCATGTTATGATTCTATATGAAAATATTTGCCTCCTTCTTGAGATAGCAGCCAGCACAATGTCTGGCAGATAGCGCGTGCAATACATGATGAACGACTTGTAATGATATGCTTGGGTAGGAACATGTTAACGCTACAATTTTTCACCAATCATCAATAATTGTGTCTAGAATCTCACATTTCAATTTAAGAATGTTATGAATGTGTTTTATCAGTAATATTCAAGGCTGATTGACTGATTGATTTAATTTTTTCCTTATTCAAAAACATCGACCAGTACCTCCTATTTATCAGGTACAGGATCTTGAGATAAATTTTTTTCTTTGACCTCAAGAATCCAAGCGTCTTGTGGGTGATACAGACAAGTATAAACTAACAAAAATCAAAACAAAAAAATGGAAAACAATGATAACAGACATGTTGTGCAGAGCACTAAGGACAGTGTGCATAGGATGCTGCGGGTCCCTGGGGAGTGAGCAAAACTGATCACAAATCCAGTTTCATTCTGCAGCCAACGAACCCTTGGCCTTTCTATAGAGAAGTTGCCTTTTACCTTTTCATGCATCCACCATGACAACATAGTTATCTGGATAACGACTTGCAAGCTCTGCGAGGGCAGTGACAGTGGCTGCCATGATTATCACCGAATCCTCAGTGCTTTGCTTAGCACAGTACCCAGCACATAGTAGGTGCACAATGCATGCTTGTGTGGTGGCCATGCAGATGAACTGAAACCGACCACAAATGCAGTCAAGACTTAGGAGGTAGATCTGAAAAGGTTATTAAGTTAGTGCAGTGGGTTGGATCTTGGAGCACATCCTTCTTTCTGGAAAAGAGGTTTCCTTTCCCATTTAAATGTCCTGAATTGCACGGAGCCACATTGAGTTGCGGGATTCCTGGACCATGAGCACAGGTCCTGGCAACTGACAGAACACCCCTGAATGTGGTGCCAAATGGACCCGATTCGCCAGATGAGGAGATAGGAGAACCCAGCTGGAGGTCAGGGTTCCGCATTCACTCCATCGTTGGCAAGTGAGATTCTCAGCAAAATATAAAAGTAACTCACTTCCGCATACCTGCTCTGGAAGGACGCTTCCCCGAAAACTCCATCCACAGACCTTCTGTCCACACTGCTCTTGTCCCTGGCTGCTTCAGGTCCAGGCCAATCCTTTGGGGTCCCACAGTCCAGCTCTGCTACTTTCTAGCCATGAGGCCCAGGTCAACTCACTGGACCTCCACTTGGCCCCTCTGGTATCCAATGTAACTGGTTGAATGTCCGGAGATTGGAGCCCAAATCCTGAGTGCAGGACTCTGCTCAGCCACTCTTCTTCCCGACTGTGTGGCTGGCCAGTGGGCAAATGCATCCTGTACTAGACTCCAGGTCTCACTTTGGATGCTGAGATCAGCAGAGTGTGAGCTCCCCACTGGACTGTGGGCTTGCCAAGAGCGGGGGCCGCCTCGTGCCCTGTTCCTGCAGTGGGTGGTGCGCCGTGGGTCCTCAGTAAAGGCTGGCTGGTGAAGGAGTGAGGCTTCATCTCTGCTCCAGGGGCTGAAGCAGTGTTGTGCCCACATGCCCATGGGTATCCTCTAGATGGCACAATCAGCTCACTTTTGGACCAGAGACCAACACTCCTGCCTGGGTGATGCCCTGGTGATCTGCAAATCCAGTTTCATCCAGTACAACATGGAATCCTCGGAACAGCTGTGAGGCTTCTGGAAATGCCAGTCACCAGGGTGACTCTGTCTTCTTGTCCAGGGAGATGACGTTAGGCGTGGGTTTGTCATCTCTCCTGCTTCTGAAGGGTTTTTTGAACCTGGGAAATGGACCCCTAACAGGCAGGGGTGGTGGGGAGGAAGCTAACCGTTCTTCACAGGCGTTGTTGGGTGGCCTCACATGTATTTTCTCATCTAATTCTCACAATGACCCAACCAAGTAAGTAGTGTTATTATCTCCCCTTTATGAATGATGAAACAGAAACTTTGAGACATTCCTGTATCTTATCAAAGTTAAGCAGCTCTTTCGGAAGTGCCTCGGGTTGCTCCAGTGTCTCAGCCACGTTTCCCTTTCCTCCCGCTTTAACTCTGGTAAAGAAAGGGTTGATAAGGCAGAGGGAAATAGAAATACAGTAGCTTTCATGAAGTATTGGGATGTAGCATAAAACAACAAGAGTTGTCAGCTGATGCCTCCTTCGGCTGAGAAGATGGTCATTGTCTCAGGTCTTAGCTAGACAGGGTAGCATGTGACCTTGGAATTCAGTCACGGTCTCCAAGGAGCCCCTTTCAAAGGGCACAGTCAATTGCAAAATGTCTAGATGCTTCTGGCTTGGGGAACTCTGGTCTGAAATGAGCTCCATTTTCTCCAAAAATGGATGTTCTAATTTGCTCTCTCCCCCATCTTTCAGAGTTGGCTGACACTTTTGGGAGAAAGGCAAATGAGGAAATTCATCATTTGTTTATGTAATGGATGTCAGTGAGTGTCCATTATGGTTTGAACCATGTTCAGTTGGACATAAACCAATGTAAGTTTGAAGCACATGAAAGCTCTGCCTTAGTAACAGGAGACATTAACATATATGCAAAAATAAGTCAAATTGAAGGTATCGCAGAAAGTGCCAAATACCTTGGGTGTCTTTCTGAGTTTGGGAGGAAGCGCATGTTCTAAGTTAAGGGACGTCTTCCATTGAGCAGGGGCTTGGAGGCTAGGTGGAATAAGGGTATTCAGGGATGACTTGAAGGACATAAGAATAAGTAGTGACATATAAAAGCCAAGAAAGGTGAAAAGCCAATAAGTCCTACAATTCCCCCTGTGAGGAAAGGGAAGAGAGATTGGTCTCGGGTCAGTGGGGCTACATATGATCCGTTATTTATTTTGCATTATGATGTTATTTCCCTTTGTCCCTTTTCTGTTAAGTTTAACAACTTTGTACAGTTGATGTTATGTGCATGCAAATTTAGAATTATTACACCTGGCAAATTGACCTTGTATCATAAGATATATTTGTTTATCTCGGGTAGAGCTTCTTACTTTAGAGTCTATATTGGATGATGTTAGACTAGCTCCACCAGAATTCTTTTGGAGTTTTTACAAAGTTTATGTTTTAAACCCTTTGAGTTTTAATGTTTCTGTGTCTTTTTTATTTAAGATGTATCACATGAAAGCTGCATATAGTTTTTTTTTTTTTTTTTTTGCCCTAGTTTGACAATGTGAGTCTTTCAAATAGGGATTTAAGTTCATTAGCATTAAATGTGATTACAAATGTATTTGTGCTTTTAAACCGTATTATTTCCCATTTGATCTACTTGTTTTATGTTTAATTTTTCTTTTTTGTTTTATTTAAGATATGCAAATATTGCTAAATTCTTCCTCCCCTCTAAATTCTATTTTTTCTCTTTATTAAAATTTAATTATACTTTAATTATCCTAAAGGTTAAAAGATCAATTATAGATTTATTAAATTGCATAAAAATTAATATCTTTACACCTTCCCACCAATGTGAGGTCTTTGAATACTTTAAGTGCATTTACTCTGTATTGCCTTTTTTTGGGTAGTTTATATTCATGATAATTTTACATATATCCTAGGCCTATAAAATTTTGATTTTTTTTGTAGTCTCTATTCATTTAGTCTTCCCAACATATTTACCATTTCTATTAGTCTTCATTTCTGCCTCTCTATGTTTCCATCTGGGATCATTTTATTTCTGCCTAAATAATTTTTCCTAAGTTTTCTTTTTGAGCAGATCTATTAAACATGGATGGGCTATTTCTGCTTGTCTGGAAAACTGGTGTGGAAATCATGAGATGATTTTTCTCTGAGTATCGAGTTCCACATTTGTATTAATTATTAGTTTTCCAGCCCTTTACAGACATTCTTCCATTGTCTTCTGGCTTCTATTGTTACTGTTCAGAAGTCAGCCTTAAATCTTGTTTCTCTTTTGAAGTTGATATATTTTTTTCTGTCTGTTTTAAGTATGTATTTTTTCCAGTTGTTTGACCATGATGTGCTTAGATGTGATTTCCCTTGTAATTTATGTCTCTTTAAATATCCTTTCTGTTTCATTCTTTCATCTTTTTCTAGAATTTCAATTAGATATATGTACATAAGAACTTTCAACTTATTGTATACACACATATCATTTATATATGTAAATATACATAAGATACATATGATCTTATTCTTTTTCTGTATTTTCTATAATTTTTGCTCTTCCTGCTTTGGCCTGTTTATTTTCTACTAATCTCTCTTCTATTTGACCAAACCTTTCTTCTGCTGCACTGAATTTGCTGCTAAGACTACTTACAGAGTTCTCAGTTTCAGTTATTGCATTTTTCAGCTCTAATATTTTTGTTTGAATTTTTAAAAATTTTATTTATTTTTAAAGATTTTATTATTTTCAGAGAAAGGGGAAAGGAGAGAGTCAGAGAGGGAGAGAAATATCAATGTATGGACTTTCACCTGCCTCCAGCTACAGACCTGGCTGGAGACCTGGCTTGCAACCTGGTTATGTTGGGAATTGAACCAGTGACCTTTGGGTTCACAGGCTGGCACCTTATCCACTGAGCCACCAGTCGGGGCCTTATTTGAATTTTTATGGACTCAGTTTCTTTGATGAAATTGTTCATTTTGTTACCCATTTTATTTCACATATCAGTCATAGTTAAAAGCAACATTTGGGTCCTGTGGGTGGATGACCAACCGAAGGCTGGATATTCATGAGGGGTTTCCTTCAAAGCAGGCCCTCAGCTCACCCTTCATATCTTGGTGTTAGAGACTGAATGTTTGTGTCCTCCGCAATTCATGTGTGGGAGCCTAATCCCCAAATGCGATAGTATTTGGCAGTGCGGCCTTTAGGAGGTAATTAGGTCAGGTGAGCGGAGCCCTAATAATGGAATCGGTGGCCATATAAGGAGAGACAAAGGGAACCCAGCAGTGAGGACAGAGCAGGAAAGAATCTGCCTTCAACCCAGGAAGAGGGTCCTTACCACTAACCAAACTGGGTGCTGCCTTGATCTTGGACTCCCAGCCTTCAGAGTGGTGAGGAATACATTTCTGTTGTGTAAGCCACCCAGTCTGGTATTTTAAAAAATAACAGCCCAAACTGATTAAGACATTTGATACTGTCCAAAGTTCTGCTCTGTTTTGCGATGACATCTTCACATAATTTCCTGTCCTCTTTAGCAATTTACATGTTCCTATCACACTTTCCATTTCCTTCTGAGTCCTCACTAGCAGCGTCTTTACCTCCCTTATTTCTAGTAACAGCGTGTTTAAGGCAGTGTACCTTTTTTCAGTGACGGCCCTCAAAATTACTCCGTTCATTGCCCAATTCCAAAGCCACTTCCATCTTTTAAAGTGTTTGTTACAGCAGCATCTCCCCTCCAGGTGTAGTAGTCAGAGTTCAACCAGAGAAGCAAATTTGCTGCAATGAATTGGTTTGCGTGATTGTAGGGGCTGGCTGGGCAAGGCCAGCTCCATAGGGCAGGCTGTCAGGAAGGGCATTCTGGGATTTTGGGACCTGGATTAACCCTTCTGTCTAGAAATGGAATTTTCCCTTCTCTCTAAGGAAGCTTCAGGATTGCTTTTCATTCAACCAATTGAATCAGGCCCACCCAGATGACGTAAAAAACAAATTTCTCTTCCTTAAAGTTGATAGATTATGAAGTTTAGTTGCATCTACAAAGAGTTTTCACAGCAACAGTTATATTGGTGTTTTACTGAATAACTGAGGCCTGGAACCTAGTCAAGTTGATATATTCAAAAGACCATCACAATTGGACATGGACTTATTTTGGCTTTGCAAATATTTGTCCTACTTTTTTCTGCTTGATCGAGTATCCTTGATTCTTGACTTAAATGTTGCCTCTTCACTGGTCTTCCTTCCCCTTATAAATTAATTTCTGTCTCTTTGGTGCACCTACGGCATTGTACATGCTGTCTCCCTGTAGCATTTACTATGTTTTCTTATAAAGAGGTCTACAGATGTTTACTCACTTACCAAACTCTGCAATCTGGAAGTCAGAGACCAGGATGTCATAGTCAATGTCTGACACTCACTGCCAGGTCCATAAATATTATTTAAATGTTTACTGATCTGGACTAAAGTACAAGGTGTGTTTTTATTTGTTTGTTTTAAAACCTTAATTGAAGGAAGCTGACTTTGTTGTGAAGGCTCAATATATTTGCACTTAATTACGCAAATATATAGTGAGAGAAACATAGACATTCTGTGAAGATAATGCATAGTGGAAACCTTTATGACTTTATCAAGAGTGCTACTCTCTAGATCAATAGCATGCAATTTGATCTCTGCAGAGGAGGAGGTGAATAAATTTGCTGAGGACCCCAGGTTTGCTGTCCCTTCTCCCTGTGATCCCTTAATTTCTAATTAAGAGATAATTACCAGGTGGGTGGGCCTGCAGAAGATTATTTGCAGGAAAAGGCAACAGGCTTCTCCAAATAAAATTCTCCTTAAGGATGGGAAGACCTGGGCTGGTGGCATGAATCTGGATCAGCTGGGAGACGGGCTGATTGCTTCACACTGTGATGCTAGAATCTCTTCTAGATTCAGCCACTCAGCCCGGGGCTGAGCTCTGGGGAACAGTAGCTGAGCATGGCAATGGCCCTGAACTCTTGTCTCAGCCTGGAATCCCTTTGATTAATTTTGCCCCTGAAGGAATGAGAGCATTTTCCTCTGGGGAATAGTGAGGAAGGAGCTTGGCTGGTGAGGGAGTATAGCTGTGTGACCCATGTTCCATTACACCAGCCTCGAATGAAAAGAGGTCTTTCCAGGAGCACGTTGGAATTTGGTATTCTGCCTATTCTGGTGTAATATAGTTTTTAGCAGCTTTATTGAGGTATAATTGATCTACAAAAACCTGAACATATTTCATGTGTACAATTAGAAGAGTTTGGACATATGTATACACCTGTGAAACCATCATCATATTCTCCAACCTCCCAAAGTTTCCTAAGTCCCTTAAAATTTTTTTTTTTTAATCCTCATCTGAGGATGTTTTTTTCATTGCTTTTAGAGAGAGATGAAGGGGGAGAGAGAGAGAGAAACATCAATGTGAGAGGCAAATATCAATTGGTTGCCTCCCATATACGCCCAGTCCAGGGATGGTATACAACCTGACCAGCGATCGAACCCACAACCCTTTGGTTACAGTATGACCCTCCTACCAATTGAGTCACACCAGCCAGGGCTCCTATTTCCCTCTTTATTGGTGGTAAGAACACTCAATATTAGAAGCATTAGATGTACCCTCTTAACAAGTTTTTAAGTGCACAATACAGCATTGTTGACTACAGGCATAATACTATACAGCAGATCTCTAGAACTAATTTTTAAAAAACTATCCTTTTGGACAACATGTGCTTTGTGTTTTGGTGCAATTCAGTGGAGGAAGAGAATCTCAAGGAAAATGACTTCAAGCACATCTAACTGTATCTGAGGTTGGAAGAACTTGTCAGTAAATGGATGGAGTGAGTGCACAACATTCATGCTGTTCCACTCCTGCAAGGACGTTGGAATCTGAAAGGCCAGTGTTAAGAATCTGACTCCAATACTTACTACTTGTGTAGATTCGAGTGGGTATTTAACCTCCCGAAGTGTCAGTTTCCATTTCTGTCACACATGGATGTTCATGCTTATTTCAGAAGCCAGCTTTTTGTGAGACAATGCAGGCCCCTCGATTCCCACCTGGGCCTGTCCCTCCTTTTCACTGTATGTCATCGTCATATGGAAACCATTCACAGGCCACTATTTTTCAAATCCCACCCTAGACAATAAAAGACCATTTGCTGCCAATATGCACAGGAATCTGCTGCCTGTCCAGAACTAAGCGTGAGAACATGACTATTACACATCGTCTACAAAGTCCTATTTCCCCTCTGCAGCTAAGATGGTCCTCATCTGTCAAATGGAGACAGTACTTGGGATCAAAATAGGATCAAAAATTCAGAAGGAAACAAAACAGAAGTTGAAGAGAAAGTGCTCTCAAAAGGAAGTGAAAATACAGGAGGCTCTCGATTGCTCAGGATTGTGGTTTTAGGTACTAGAAGATCTATTCTTACACTCAGCCTACTTATTTATTGTGACAGGGGAAGTGGTGATGGGGATTTGCTGTACAGAAATATTCTTGAATGGTACTGCATTTATCATGTAGCTGGCTATTAAATTGATATCTGGTGGTCCTTAGGTTCATTTTGGCTGTCTCTACAATGGAAGCTCATAAGGGCAGAGGCTGGGGTTTATGAAGTTGAACATTGATTACCAATCAATTCATTGAATCATTCACTGAAAAATATTTTTATACTCCTACTGTTTTATAGGACTTTCCTGCATATAAGGGAAAGATAAAAAAGTATTCTGCATTAACAGGACTTTTATTTTCTAATATTATTTCCTAAGATACAAGGAATTGCTATAGATAATTTGGAGGATGCTCTCCTGTAGTTAGAGTGGCCAGGGAAATAACCAGCTATTCAAAGAACCATGAAAAATTATGCAAAACAAAGGGAGCATGAAACGCAAACATCTGAGAATGAAAAAAGCTTGTCAAGCTCTAATAATTTATAGAAGCCAATGTAACAGAAGGATGGCATTGAATAGATATTCAATTAATACATAACCTATTATTAGATCATTGTCCTTTTGAGGTCTTTAGTTCTATCAGTGTCATTCCTTCTCATTGGCCTAGTCTTGAAAGACTCTAGCTCCCTCTTCATCCCCATGTACCTCATCCACTCAGATACCAAATCCTGTTGTATTTCTGTACATTTTCCAATGCTTACTCTTATCCATATTGGTTCTTTTGCTCCCATTGCTAGTGATTGTCCTAATGCAACTCCTTTGAGCTCTTACTTGCACTATAATAATAGGCTCCTATAGTCTATACTGTCATTGCCTCCTGATGATCACATTCTATCTTCCCTCCCTTAGCAGCAAATGTGTGGCATAATGAGATTGGTCACATGTTTCCAATAGTGATTCCTCTGATGCTAATAATGCTATATCATAGACATCTTCCCATTGTGATTGGTGGAAAAGGGTACATTGCCCAGGGAGTGATGGGCTTTCCTATGGCCAGATGGACAGCTCCATGTGTGATTATCTCATCCAACCTGGCCCACTCATTGTGAAATGCTAGACTGACTGGGTGAAGAGATCCTTTCTCATTTTCTTGGTATTTGTGGTAAGTGCATGAGACTTAAGATGGTTGTGGCTATTTGACTACCATGTTGAAAGAGCCTATGGCAGAGCCTGGGAATTTATAAAGAAGAGAATTGAGAGACTTTAATAACTTTCCTCAAACTCCTATGGCTAAACCCGATTCTGTTAACTTGCCAATTTCCTTTATCACTTCAAGTTTCGTTTCGAGTTGGGTTTCTTTTTACCAGTGCTACTCTTTAATTCTTGAGTAAATTACCATATCAGCTCTGACTTTATATAATACTTCCTAATGTCTGCCATAAGAATTATAATAAAAACAACAGCTAATATTGATTATTTACTATGCTCTCAGCACTGTTCTAGTAGTATAAATGTATTATAGCTTGCAAAACAATGTTGTTGTTGCAAGCTATAAATAATGGCCAGGTATGTTACTTCATATATGGCTATATGACAAACTACCCCCAAATTCAGCAGCTTAAGACAATAAATATTAATTATCCCACCATTTCTGTGGGTGAGGAATCTGGGTATGATTTAGCTGGGGCCTTTGGTTCTCTGATGGGTTGCCACCAAGCTGTTGACTGGGTTGCAGTCTCATCTGAAGGACTGATTGTAGGCTGGGGAAGACTTTCTAATGTCCTGACTTCATGGGGTCATTCTTCTCTCAGGATCCCGTCATGCATTCATGATAAGTTCTGACTGTATAACACATCTCCCATGAAGTTATCCCAAGTGTGTCTTAACTGTCACAAAATCTCCACAGTTAAACTTTTCTAATGTGTCCCAATGTTTGAGAAAAGCTTTATCATAATAGTTGACAACACTCAGTCTCTGATGCTAGAATAGTGTCTGCATTTTCTTACAATCATGTTTTTGCTCCTGCCATCACTTCTTTCTTGAACCCCTTTAAAAGTCCTCTCTCCATTATTTGGGAAAGTCATATTCATGAAAAGTCTTCTTCTGCACACATCTTGTTGCTTTAAGATGATGTTTCAGATTCCCTGACGCTGTTTCTGCTGAGATTAATCTCCTTTTCCTTATTATACCATGCTCCTTTGTTTCCCTTTCTTAGTTCTTACGCAGTCTTTCTCTTGATTGAATTCCATGACCGTCTTTCTGCTCCTGGTAAAGTCCTAGGATGCAAGTACTATGTCCATCTGGAGCAAGGTAGAGAGTTACGGCACTTGCTTCATGGGGCTGTTGTGAGGAGTAAATGAGCCCAGCTCACTGTACAGACCCTATAAAAGTGCTCTTTTCATTCACAACAATCAAAACAGAAACAAAATCTCATACTGAACTGACTTTTTGTTTTGCTCAAGTCTTTAACCTGAAAAATTTCCAGGAACTCTGCTGCTTACGTTTCCCCCGTCAAATTTTAGTGTCTTTTAATGAGATTGACCTGGATGTCTCTGGTCTTCTTTGATCAGGTTTCGTCTCACTTTATTTCTTCCCGGAGCCAAGTCTCCTACACTGAAAGTGTATCTGTCAGGAGAGTCAAAGTTATGCTATAGCAGTATATAACTTCCAAATTGCAATAGTTTAAGACAATAAAAATATGTATTTCTTATTCACATCACATGCCTACAAAGGATAGCTCCATATTTTTCTTACTCCAGAACTCAGACTAACAAACCAAATAGACACACTGGAATTGGGAAGGACACAGAGAGATGAAAGAACAGTATCAGGTCTTGCTCCAAAAGTTAAGGGCTGTAGCCTGAAAAAGACAAATATTCCTACTGCTTACATGTAGTATTGGCAAAAATCATTCCTGTGGCCTGTTATGAATTGAGCTGCACACCTCCCCCCCCAATACATGATGAAATCTTAATCCCAAAAGCCTATAAATGTGATTGATTTGTAAGTAGAGTCCTTGCTAGTGGAATCAGGTTAAGATGAGGCCATGCTGGATAAGATGAGGCCATGCTGGATAAGGTGGGCCTAATCCTATATGAGTGGTGTTCTTATAGCCAGAGGAGAGGTCACAGGCATGGACACATGAGGGAAGAATGCCATGTAATGATGGGGGCACAGATTGAATACTGGCACAAGACAATGGTCATTTTGACTAAATTATTGGATCATTTCTATTTCATATTTTTTTGTGTAGTGTCTTCCAAAAAGGTGTAGACATCAGCTAATGAGTTTTTCCTGTAGGCAAACCTGTTGCAGTAATAAATAGGCATGAAGTTGTGTTGTCAAGTAAAATTGACTATAGTAAGAGTGTGTATAACAGTTCTTCTTGTCTTCTTCTTGGCAGATTAAGGTATAAGAAAGTCCTGGCTATTCTGACTTCCTGTAATTAGACAACTTAGGGACTGCAGCAATTATCAGGGAGTTGGTGTGAATGTGAGTTGAAGTCATGTCTCATATTGGCTGAAGGAGAATCTGAGGCCAGGTTGCAAGGGTACTAAGAGAAAATATTCTACCTGTCTCCTCCCTTGTCCTTTCAACACACATAATGTTATTAGTGCATCTTTAGTTAGAGACAGCCTGATAGGCTTCAAGTCTCCAGGTGGCATCAATCCATAAATATTGCATATATACTAAGCAATTGCAAACCATTGCTTCTTCCTAGCAAGTCAAGTTGCATACATTAGTTACTGTTTGGCTTGAATTAATATTTATTAGATTATCATTTACATTAAAGTATATTAAAATATTAATTCATGCATACATTGAGCAAATACAATTTGCCAACTGTGGGATATGTGCAATGTGTTTGTTGTATAATCAGACATTTATAAATCATTATAAGCTGTTCCTTTATATATAGCCAGATATGTCAAAGATATCCTTTGAGGAAATTGTACTTTTTGAAGGTGATTTTGAGCTCTTGGTGTATATTAGATGTACTAGAAGTACTTGATTTTAACCAAAAGACTGAGAAGTGATGCACTGCTTTCTCTAAAGACATTAATAAAGGCCATGGCTGGTGGCTCAGTGGATTGGTGCTGGCCTGCAAACCTAAAGTTCATCAGTTTGATTCCCCAGTCAGGCCACATAACCAGGTTGTAAGCCAGGTCTTGAGCCAGGTCTATAGCTGGAGGCAGGTGAAAGGCAACCATACCTTGATGTTTCTCTTCCTTTCTTCTTCGCTCCTTGCCTTTCCCTCTGAAAATAATGAATAAAATCTTTAAAAAATTAAAAACATTAGTAAAAACATTAACAGTGTAACCCAGACACTGGTATATACATAAATGGTAGACATAGAGAATTTATAGGTAAATTCATATTCATTACACAGATTCTTTGTCATTTATGTATTAAGTACTTAAATATGCTAGAATTTGCTCTAGGCAGTTCACATTATTTTCATATTCAATGCTTACAAATCTCCTGAGGTAGGTATTGACAGTTTTGCTTTATGGATGAGGGTACTGAAATTTTTAAAAGTTAGGTAATTTGGTGAAAGGTAATGCATGGTAATGATTAACAGGAAAGCATGACTTTGAACACAAGTCTCTCTAACTTCACAGCTCTTATTTTTCAGCACTGCATAATAAAGCTTCCGATGTAAGTTATACTCTGCAATTATTCTCCAAAATTAATAAAATTCCCCCAGGGAGGAACCTTACCAATCTTGTCCAACACCACTACTTTACAGAGGAAAAACCTTAGAACATGAGAACTATTTCACTTGAAATAACTAAAAGAGTCCATACTGTAAGTGCAATTCTTAATCTATCCAGAATAGAAGCTATATGGGTTTTATCTTTTATCACTCAATAACTATCACAACATTTAGTTTAAAATGTAGATATTTGTTGCCTAAATGAATAAATGCTTGAATGAAAAAGGTTACTTCTCACTTTTTTCCCCTTATTTAAAGATTTTATTATTTTTAGAGAGAGGCAGAGAGGGAAAGAGACATCAATGTATGGTTACCTTTTACCTGCCTCCAGCTATAGAGCTGGCTGGAGACCTGGCTTGCAACCTGGTTATGTGCCCTGGCTGGGAATCGAAACTGAGACCTTTGGGTTCACAGGCCGGCGCCTTATCCACTATGCCACCAGCCAGGGAATACTTCCCACTTATTTTTTTTACTTTCCACTTTTAATTCTTGGTGATTCCCTTATCACCTTCAGGACAAAGTCCTATCTTGTATCAGTCAACACAGCTTTCCACAGTTAGTTCTGCTTAGCTCTCCAACTGATCTTCCATACTGAGGAATAGGTACTCTGTGCTCCAGCAGGGTCAGCCAATGGATGATCCAGAACATGCCCTGTTTCCCAGTTTTTGACATGGTACCCGCAGTACTACAGGCTATCTTGAGGCTCCCTTCCTCCTCATGTTGGGCTGATGAAGTCTTGGGCTTCTGGAAATGTTTCCCAACAGAGAGGTCCATCCTACCCTGGTGTTTCTGTGGTGTCCTTTGCTCCCTCAACCTCAGTCCTTTCACACAGTAGTGTAAAGCAAACCATTTGACAGAGAGCTTGTGGATGGCAGAGCCCAGCACTTAGCAAGCAACAGGCAAAATAAACCCAAGTCTGCCTACTTAGTTGTCTGCTAAGTGTCAAACCCCTTATATCAAGTATCTCACTTATTCTCTCAAAATTATGCAAGGAACGATGTGTCTACCATTTACCATATTGTACATGTAAATGCAACAGTGCTTTATATCTCAAAATCCATTGATTCAATTCTAAATGTATTTTTAACTCATTAAACATCATACTAGTATATTCTCATTCATTTTATTTACAGTCATGTTTTTAAAAGACATAAGTAAGAGGGTACTTTAATAAAACTTCAAACTCTGGCCCCATAAAATATGTATTGAGCACCTAGTGAGTGCCCAGCACTACATTAGATCCTGATATTCCTGCAAAGACTGGGTTGAAGAACATGTTGAACAAAGAATATGTGAGAGGGGAAAGCTTATTGGTAGTGAGAGAAAAATGTATTTCAGGGTAAGGCTGAAAATCAAAGGAGAAAGTAAAAATCAAGGAAAGATAGCAGCTTTTCTTTGAGTTCCTACTAGGCATTCCCTATTGTATATACTTCAGAACATTTAATTTTAATAACAATGTATGAAGTTGGCTGTTACAGTCCTTTAGAATGAGACCTCATTTAAGGTCTTGACAAGGGTGAGCAAGTTAAAACGAGGTCCTCAGCCAAGGGACACCTGAGGCAGGAGAGGGGCTCCCTCCCAGCTGGTCCCCCAGGGAACCAAGCTTACTTACACTTTGATCTCTGACTTCCAGCCTCCAGTACTGGGAGGTGATACATTTCTGTTGTTTAAGCTACCCAGTTATGGCAACCCTAGGAAATGAATACATTGGTATTTTCATCTCTGTTTTCTAGATGAGTAAACTGAGGCCTAGTCAAAGTGCAATGGCTCACATGGGACAAAGTCTGGGTGGAAATAGACTCTCAGAACCCCTGGGCACCAGCTCTAACAGAAAGTGGGAAGATCGGAAGCCACTAAGGACTGGACAGGTGAAGAGGAAGGGGCAGTCTAGGAGGAAGAAGTGCCCAGCTACCTGTAGAGCTTCAATCATTTGTTTCTTTCAGTAGGGCTATTAAACCCAATCTGATCATAAGTATGGCCTTTCACTACAAGAATTTTCTTTTCCTGGGTCACAGGTTGACCCCTTTCCATGCTTCTGGGGATTCTCGGTGTCAAAGGGAATTCAAGACACTTATTCAAATGTGTCTAATTTGCACAGGGCATCAGCCTGTAAGATGGCAGTACAAACCTGAAGGGACCACCTCCAATTAATCACAGTGATCAGTAAATCAGGTGTGACCTCCCCAGAGTCCTATGGAGTATGTCACAATCATGACTATTGATTCCTTCCCTGTCAGTGGAGTTGCAGCTCTAACTGCTCCAGGTGAGAGGAAGGGATGGAGCCTTTGTCCCTATGCCACCTAAATGTTCAGGCCCCTTAAGGAAGCTGTGCATTCTGGACATTTTGTTGAAAAGTCAGGTCACATTATTTTTCTGCCAAAGGGAGTCCATGTCAGATTGTTATTTCAGCATTACCTTTGGTTTACCCATGCACTCTCTTAGATTAAGCCAGGATTTTACTAACACACTCCAGACACTGTGACGGCTGCCACCTAATTGCTTCTTCCATCTTGATTACCCTCAATGTCTTTTGTGGGTAATCTACAGCCATGTACACAGCAGACTCTCTAAATATTCGTTGAGTATGTAAATGAAAGATCCCAGGATTTGGAGTCATATAGGTTGGGTTCAGTTGTGAACTCCACATCTTCTGCTTCAGGCACTGGGCAAAGTACTGGAAAATCCGAAAGGGCAAGATTTGAGTTCTGCCTCCCAAAAGCTCACCATGGAGGTGGGTCAGGCAGGTGGGGAGGCAGGGAGAGTGGAATGGAAACAGGTCTCTACTGTCCACAGGTAAACCCAGGGAGAGCATTATAGCAAGTTCTCTTTGCTGATGAAAGGCACTTGGGTCCAAGAGACCGGTGGGAAGCTCAGCTGTACCTGACTGAGTGGCACTTGGAATTCCTACAATAAGTTGCCTACTTAGAAATAGACATGATCACATTGACAAGGGAGGGTGGTAATTTTATAAGTCAGTCCATTTGCTGCTGAGAAGATCCCATCAGAAATTTGGTGTTCTTGGGTTCCCAGGTAACCGGTGGCTGATTTTGCTCTAGATTGTTAGCATGAGTGCTGCTTTTTATAATTCTACTCAGTTCTTTTAGGGTATTGTACCGGTTCCCTGAGTGATTGCCTGGTTTATTCTTTCCACGAGCATTTATCGCTATAAGTCAGGCTCTGGGCTGAGTACTGGAGGAACAGAGGTGGAAAAACCCACTCCCTGCCCTCAAGACTCATTATGCAGAGTCAATAGACAAGTAGTTGACATTTAACTACCTTGGTAATAGCCTCTCATAAGAACACAGAGTATAATAGTTTATGAACAAGCATGGATTCACAGCTTAAATGATACCCAATGAATCTAATGAATGGCTATAAACAAAGGGAACACTCAGTTGATGTCAATCCCTGCAGTCTTTAAAAATGAGCAGTAACTTATAATTTGGAAATGCTCAGTTGCAATAAAAGGTTAAAAATAGGTACAACATTATATATATAGGATGTTTTAACCATGCAAAACAAGTTAAGAATTAAAGCAAGGTAAGGATATATATATATACATATGAGAAGTCAGAAGGATTTATACAGATATGGAAAATGGATAATTTCCTTTGTTTGCTTTTTTCACTTTTTGGATATTTCAAAATCATAGTAATAGCAGTCATGATTCTTAAAATTGGGCTAAAAGGCCAATCAGCCTTTTTTTAAATGTCCTGGTTACTATAAATTAATGATGCCACCTAAGTGTGAGGTGTGAGTGAAGCTGTCTTTGAATTGGATGGAATGAATGATGTGAATCTACCGATCTGTGGTGATCGGCATTAGACAGAGACTTCGTTAGGCACAGATGGCAAGTCCAGCAGGCAGAATTTGCCAGGAGTGCTCATGGTGTCTCCCAAGACCAATGGCCAGGCTTGCAACAATGTAAGCACAAACAAATCGGTCAAGGAGAAAAAGTGATAAAATCTGCTGCATCAACTGGATCATTATCTGTTTCTTTATTTTTTTCTTTCTGCGCTATTTCTTACTCTTTCCGTCTTTGTCTTTTTTCCCAGGATTATCAGAGGGCTTAAAATGTTTAAGGATTTAACCTGCTGTAGGTACCAGGATTTACCAGCATTTAACTTCAAAATGGACATGGTCTAAGCAACCTTTTCTACTGTTCATTTACACATTTCTTTCCAAGCATAAGGAGCACAAAAAAGTCTCTCAGAACCTGGAAAATGTGACTAAATCCTATTTTCCCTGCTCTTGCTGTGATTCTTCCTGTATGGCATTCCCGTTACTGATGACTCTACATTTTTCTCAAAGCAGAGGGCTCCTCACCTCTCTGCTTGCTTCTGGATTTCTTCTGCGGGGATGATGCCAATTAAGCGAGTCAAGATATCCTCAAGGAGGAAGAGCTCTTCAGGGTCTAGTAAAGAGCTATGAAGCGGCATGCTGAGCTTGGAGCTCTGTTCTTCTGATTTTTGGCCAAATGGTCCCATGGTGTATTTATCCACTAGATTGTTAGCTTCTTGAGGTCAAGGACAAACTAATTCATTTGTATGTACTTCCTTAGCTCTTAGCATGATGCCTGACACATAACATATCCTGAATAAACGAATGACTGAATTAATAAGAAACAAATAATAAACAAGCCTCTGACATTTTACAAATGCTCAGTACAAAGTGAAGGATGTCACTTTCATAAAGCTTTATAGGGCAGGATTCATTATTGCCTAACATGTATGCCAATTGAATAAGTGATTTGCTATGTAATATTTACACAGGATCAATACTAAATTTGTCACAGTGATAATATTGATTCATTCACATATTTATATATTCCCGTGTTATGACACAGATTGAGGGTCAGCTGAATGTCAGGCTTTACACTGGGGGTCAGAGAGAGAACTCTTCCCAGTTGTGGTCATGTCCTATCATGTGCTGAGAGTTAGTTTTACTAACATGTCATTTCTAGATTATTGGCATCCCTCACGCGTTCCTTCCCAGGTAAGGAGGACTGTCCTATTCCGATTGGTCACTTGGGAAGGCCTCAGGAAGATCTAATTGTACTCAGAGTGCTTATGGCAAATAGCGTGCTAAGTGGAGCTTCAGGAAGGCCCACCAGAAGTCTACAGCAGATCCCCAGTGGCTTTGGCATAAAGCCTTGGTAACTGCTTGCTGGAATGAAAATCACAGAACGCAGGGTGCCTAGAGCATATCACTTACTAGATACGTCCAGTATCTAGTGCGACAATCAATGAAGCAAGGAAGTGTGAAGGATGGTCCAGAAAAAAGCAGTCAGTAGAGTGGTGAAGGTGAAGGTTAGGCTTGTGCTTGTTTGGGTTGGGGGAAGGTTAGGATTAGAGTTTAGAGTCATGTGAAGTTTAGGGCCAGGTTAAGGGGTAGGGTTTTAGTTTGCACTAGGATTAGGTTGGGGGGTTTTGAAAAGGAGCAAAAGCTAATGTCGCCTTTCACATTCGCATCCTGAAAAAGTTGAGAAAGGTAAAAGGGTAAGGCAAGTGGGGAAAATATCTCCTTGAATTAAGAATGAAATGCGGTCTTCTTAAGTTAAGAATGACGCCTTGTTCTGGTGGCCAGCTGTTAACGCGCTCCCCGTGGCATTAGACAGACTGCTTGCTGCAGTTGCTGTTTGTGTCCTCAGCCCCTGGTGACCTCAGCTGAGGCTGTGGTGACCTTACGAGGGCACACCGATGACTTCCCACCTCTCTGCTGGCAACGTCTTTCAGCTCTTCTCCATTATGGCCTCTTTAGAAGCCTCAGGAGCAAGTGTAGCCCCAGATGCAGGGAGATTTAACACCCAAGGGCAACCTTCCACCAACAGGCAATAGGCATTGACAAATAAATGTTCCCATCTTCTGTGTAGAGAGGCAATTCCGAAGTTTATTCTACATGTGCTTTGAAGGTGGGATTTAGGCTCAGTTGCTCACAGTGGTGGAGAACCCAATAATTCTGCCTTTGCTCTCCCTCCTCCTTTGTCTACCTCTACTCCCTTATTTTGGCTTCAGGGGATCAACTACTGGCACTTGTGTCCTTGCTTCAGTTGTGCAACTTAGAAAATTTCTTTATTGATTTTAGAGAGAGAGAAAGAAGGGGGTGGGGAGAGAGAGAGATTGACTTGTTGTTCCACAGATATATGCATTCATCAGTTGATTCTTATATGTGCCCTGATGGGGGATTGAACCCACAACTTTGGCATGTTAGAATAATGCTCTAATCAAACTGAACTACCTGGTCAGGTCTCAGTTGTGCAACTCTGTCAAAAATTAAAAAATCAGTGTGGTATATTAGCATGGTCTGCTAAAGTCTTCTCTTTCTGTTTCACTGATCCATGTATCTCTCCTTCTGCCAATACCCCCTCACTGACAGGATAGCTGTAGCTGTATATTAAGTCTTAACATTGGGAAGAGGAATTCTTCCCAATTTATTGTTGTCAAGATTACATTAGATAGTCTTGAGCTTGTACCTTTTCATATAAATTTTAGAATAATGCCTCTATCTATAAAAAGTCTTCCTGAGATATACATAAGAGTAGGTTAGACTTGTTTTTAAGTTTGAGAAGAATTGACATTATTAATATAAGTATTCCAGTCCATGAATACAGCATATCTTTCCATTTATTTAGATGATCTTTGATTTCTTTCATTGGTGTTTTATAGTTGTCAGCATACAAGTTCTATATGTACTTTCTCAGATTACAACATAAGTATGTCATTTTAGGGGAGTGATTGTAAATGATAATATATTTTAAATTTTGATGTGTGTAGAGATGTTCTTAGTGCTCTCTTATTCTTTTGATGTTCCAGTCTGTATTAATATCTCTGCTTTAGTCTTGATGTTGGAATTTATGCTGTCTTATTTTTCTTTTGTCAATTTTTCTAAAGGTTTACCAGTTTCAGTTATTAATTTTCTTTATTGATTTTATGTTTTCAATTTACTTGGTTCTGCTCTTTTTTATTTCCTTCCTTCTCTTCACTCTGGATTTACATTGTTCTTTTTCTAAGTTTTTGAGGTGGGAACTTAGGTAATTGATTTGAGACTTTTCTTCTTGTTACATGTGTGTACTTTACACTATACATTTTCCTCTAAGTTCTGCTTTAGCTGTTTACCACACATTTTGATTGTGAATGCATTCATTCACATCAATGCATTTAAAAATTTACTTTGATACATTCTCTTTTATCCGTAGATTATTTACAATATACAAGTATATTGCTAATTTATTATACATGTATATACCATGCATATAAAACATTAATTTTGTATAGATAATGATAAGTTATATGTATAATCTCCAAAGGGAAAAAAGAGAGATAATATTTCTGTACTTCACTCAGATTGGGAAAATGATACCATATCACACTCTACTGGTGGTATAATTTTACCAGCCTGTGTGAAGTATAGAAACATTATTGACCTTTCTGGTCTCTTGACTATTTTCCTGTTACATCTTTGTTACTGATTTGTATTGGATTCCATTGTGGTCAGAGAATACATTCTATATGACCTCCATTCTTTTAAAGTTGTTGGGGCTTGTTTTATAGTCTAGGATGTGCTCTATTTTAGTAAATGGCCTGTGGGTACTGAAAAAGAATGTAGAATCTGCTCTTGTTGGGTGAAATGTTCTAAAATGCCAATTAGATTTTACTGGTTGATGATGCTTTTTTAAAAAAATTTTATTGTGTGTTGTATTACATCCATCCCCTTTTTGCTCCCCTCTGTCCCCCTGATGATGCTTTTGAATTCTTCTATATCCTTGTTCTGTCTGGTTCTACCAGCTGTTGAAATATCCACTGTCTTTTTGGATTAGCCTGTTTTTTTTCTTTCAATTGTATTTGTTTTTGCTTTTTATATTTTTCATTTTTTGGTTTCATTCATACACTTTACAATTACTATCTCTTCTTGGTGGATTGACATTTTTTCTCATTATGTAATGGCCCTGTCTATGATAATTTTATTTGTTCAAAAATCTACTTTACACTATATTGATATATCCACTCCTGGTTTCTTTAAGGTCAACATGTGTATAATGTTGTATAATGTTCCTTTAAAAGAATCCTTTTACTACTTATATTTGAAGTGAGTTTCTTATAGATAGCACACTACATGGCTCATGTTTTTTAATCCTCACTGCTAATCTCTGTCTTTTAATTGGTATATTTATTTCATTACATTTATTGTAATTACTGACATGTGAGGGATTAAGTCTACCATTTGTTTTTTGGTCTACATTTTTTCCTGTTTTTCATCTTTGTTTTTTTCTTACCTTTCTGTGGGTTATGTGAATATTGTTTAGAGGTCCATTTTGACTTACAATGTTATATGTCTTTGTGTAGACTTTTTAGTGGTTGTTCTAGGTATTTTGCATGTCTTCTGTATATCACAGTCTACCCTAGTTGGAGGGCTTGCACTTCTATACTTATAGGTTTAGACTTCTTTAAAAGGTAATTAACATTTTGCAGTTTTATTATCCTTATGTCTTCTGTGGTATCAGTAAATTAGGTTTCTGAGTTCTGTGGGTTCAGATAACTGGCCTAAGCTCACCTAATATGCTAACAATACCGAGAAAGCCGGTAATAAAGTGTTGGAGTGGGTGAGTGAGTCAGCCCCAACTTTCTGATTTCCTGGCTAGCAGAGGCCTGACAAATTTCACAGTCCTAGCCAGAGAAAGTGGATGCACTTCTCTTCTGTCCAAATTGCAAAACTGTTGCCACTTTTCACAAACAACCCTCAGGAGACCTTGGCAAGCACAATGGTCTAATGGAAAATCATTTACCAGGGCTCTCTCCTCTCCTGTCAAAGTGTACACTTATTTTATAAGGTCTTCGACATTTGGAAACACGAAAAACATGGTCTAATTTCGTGCTAATGTGACACCAGTGCCTTTCAGTGGTGACCAAATAAAGACAACTGCAGAGGGTCAGCTCAGGGTAAAGTGCACTGCCAGCCCTAGCCATGCCCAAGGGATGCAGTTTCTCTAAAGTCAATGTTACAAGTTGGAAGGGCTGACATATGGGCTCCTGAAAGATCGTGTACCCTAAACTCCATTCCACGAGACCCTTGGTTTCACTCCTACCTGCATTTGGGGAAACACAGAGAGTCGTCCTGTTGGATGACTCCCTCTGGTAAGAGACCAGGAGGTAAGAAGCATGCAGCTCAGGAAAAAGGGTCCACTCTGTCACCCCGGCAGAGAGGTCCCCTCAGAACCTGACTACACTGGTATCTCGATCTCAGACTTTCAGCTTCCAGAACAGAAATAAAACTTCTGTTTTTTAAGTCACCCAGTCTATAATATATTTGTTAAAGCTGCCTGAAGGGTGTAAGACATTTCTTTATCTGTATGTAGTGTGACAACTATTTCTGTAATTAGCACATTTTTTTTTAAACAAAAGACAAAGATACTCTTCTGAGAAAGCATGATATCCATCTAATGAATGTCTTCTGGGCAGTGACTTTAGGAGAGAGCACTGGAGTGGCAATTCTGGGCATTTGGTTTCCTAAGAGGATGGCTATCCCATGATGGGACCACATGGCACATTTCCACATTTAGCCTCATGGCTGAAACTGTATCTTGTGATAGGTGTCCTTACACCAGTTGGCTCTACTGCCTCCCAGCTTCACACAGCCTCCTGTTTGGAAGGTACTGACTTGCAGTCCTTCCTAGCCTCCAGGCACAGATTAAAGGCAATTACACAATTTATTACTGTATAATCATTATATACCTGGGGCTTTCCAAACAATAAACCCTAAATTGCATTTCCCAAAGGTCAAAAGCAATTTTTCTTATCCTTGCAAAGTGCTTAATGGCTTTGAACAGAATGGAATGCATACATATGAGGAGTAAATGAATATGGAAAATAACGAGTTATTTTGAAGTGCGAATTGATTCAATTTCTGATTTAAGAAATTCCATCAGCTCCCTGGATGTATAAGAAGTCTGCTACAGGGAAACATCACACTGGACAATGATAGTTGCATTTATTTGATCAAATTTAGATCACCTTGTTTAACATGCTCATGTGTCTTGTCAGCTTGGGTTGCTTTAACAGAATACCACAGACTGGATGGCTTAAAGGACAGATATTTATTTCTCATAGTTTTGAAGGCTGAGAGTTCAGTGTTGAGGTGCTAGCTGATATGGTACTGGTGATTCCTTTTTCCTCATTACAGATGGCCATCTTTTCAATGTTCCCTTACGTGACAGGGTGGGGGGAGGGGAGGGAGAGAGAGAGAGAGAGAGAGAGAGAGAACACAAACACGTGCTCTGGTCTTTCTTCCTTTCTTATAAGGACACTAATCCCATGATGTGGGCCTCACCCTCATGACCTCATCTAAACTGCATTGCCTCCCCAAAGCCCCACCTGTTAATACAATTGCAATGGGAGTTCAGGCTTCCACATATCAATTTTGGGAGAATGCAAACATTCAGTTGATAACACCTTGGAATAGATGAAGAAATAGGCCCAATGACTTGAAATGGTGTGAAGGAGGAACCATCAGCTAGAGACAGTTCTGAAAAAAGTACAAACCAGTCTATAGAAGGGAGAGACCAGGTGACTGTTTGTCTGGGGACTGTGGATTGCAGCCTGGAACACAGAGAGGGGATGGGGGAAGGGATCGTAAATGGGGCACCAGAGAACTTTTGGGGGTGATGGTTAAGACCATCACCTTAATTGTGGTGATGCTTCCACACGTGTATACATTTGTCAACATTTAACAAATTGATCCTTCTGGGTTTTGCTTTTAAGCTGTGTTAAGCAACAGAGCAATATTTTATCTGGGGTTATTTTTCCCCATTACCGAGGCAAAACTATTCCAAATATTTTACCCAATACTCCATGAAATATGAGATTTTCCACACTGGCTACTGAGAAAGAGGGTTATTCCTGGCCTCCTGTCAGCCACGGAGAATGATTCCTCTACTTCTTTCCCTGCTGGCCATTGGTATTCTGCTCACAGCCATGTGCAGGTCTGCACTCTGCTGGGGTACTAATTAGCTTGTCAGGGTGACTCGGTCAGTCTTTGGAGCTCCCCATCTCTGAGCCTTCCGGGGTTCTGCACGCTCTCTTCCAAACTTTGGTTTCCCCACGTTCTCAACTCCATCGCCTGCACTTGGTGAGGCCACGGGACTCCACTGGGCTCCTCAGCTGGTGCCAGGAGTGGAATCTCTCTCCAGACAGTGAGTGGGCATCTGTAGGGCTTGCCTCGTCACTCCCCTCTGGCCACAGCTCACTGTCCTTTATTGCCTGACACTTAAGGTCTTGAAAACTGCTATTTTGTAAATGTGTTGGTTTTTCAGATGTTTTAGGTGAGAGGGTAAATCCGGTCTCCATTGGTCAATTTGGACCAGAAGAGGATGTCTCTTCTCCCTTGAGATTTATGAAATGATTTGGAGCTTTCGATGAGGCGTTCCCTGAGTTCTGCTCCCAGAAATGGCCTCTGAATGGCACATCTTTCTCCTTTTCTGTCCCCATCAGTTAGAGAAGAGAGTTTGGATATTGCTCTAAAAATCTCCTTTCTCTCATGACTGACAGTATGAGGCAGATTTCTCAAACTGGAGACCTATAGACTCAATTTAACACAAAGGTGTGTGTGTGTGTGTGTGTGTGTGTTTGCTAGTACAATTCTTTTTAAAAAAAATTTTTAAAAGTACTTTTAGAGAGGG
Organism: Noctilio leporinus; assembly: GCA_004026585.1. Lineage (NCBI taxonomy): Eukaryota > Metazoa > Chordata > Mammalia > Chiroptera > Noctilionidae > Noctilio > Noctilio leporinus. The sequence goes on along the minus strand of PVIW01001465.1, from coordinate 258,805 downwards.
GAAAAGGGAGAGGCAGAGAGGGAGAGAGACATCAATGTATGGTTGCCTTTCACAGGCCTCCAGCTACGGACCTGACTGGAGACCTGGCTTGCAACCTGGTTATATTGCCCTGACTAGGAATCGAACCTGTGACCTTTGGGTTCGTAGGCCAGTGCCTTATCCACTGAGCCACCAGCCAGGGCAACCAGCACAATTCTTACAAAATAAAATTCATGTTCAACATTAAAGCACTGGCATTTTCTCAGGGGTATCTTGATTTTTGGCTTTCCTTGGAAAGTCTGAAGAGCTGACATCCTCAGTTCATGTTCCCACATTACCCCTTTTGTCTAAAGTAAGTTAACAGCTCCCCACTTCGATGGGCTCCATGTTGTCCTCTTTGACTTAGGCCTTGTCTGACACCACCATCATCTCTGCTACTTGACAGGCCCAGGAGGCATGAGGATCTCTGGCCCCCAGCATGGGGGTGAAGCACCTCAGTTCTGGAGTTCCAGGAGGTCTGGCTCATCTCTAAGCTGGCCTTTTTGGCACCTGGACTGTAGCACTTTCTCTGTCCACATGTTCCTGATGTCACAGGCACACTGTTTGCTTCTTCTGTGCCCTTGACAGTGACCCTCTGCTCCTTGACCAATTCTGGCTTCATTGGCCCCAGTTCTGCTTCCTGCCTGAGCTGCTCTCTGGCTTCAGGTCCCATGGCCACCTGCTTTGCCTTCACATGTGTCGCATCCAACCTTCCTCCAGAAAGACATCCTGACGGATTCAGCTAATTGGCATTATCCCTTCGGGGCAAGTGCTCTGTACTAAGAGAACTCAGAAAACCAGAAACCGCTAGAGTTGACTGTTCACCGATCAAGCACCCGACTTTAAGTCGATCAGCCTGGTTCACAGTATTGTGGATCCCACCATCAGCTTTTGACAGAAAAGGTGGTGGGTTCAGCAGGCCCTGATAGCAGAACACACTTCTCCGGGCTGCATGCAATAGTTCATTCACCCTGCGTACTCCCTGGAACACTGAACGTATTCAAGCCACGACTTGACAGTAATGATGACAACAAAGGTAACCCTCGTGACAATAGCAATAGCTACCCTTTTCAAGGTAGCTTATTTTATCCCATAGTAACGCTAATCGTATGAACTATTTACCCCTCCCATTTTAAGCAAGAAGAAAGGCTCCCAGAGAGGTTAACTGACTTTCCCAAGCTCCTGTCAGAGTCAGGAATGAAATGTAAACCCAGACAGATCCGACTCCAAAACGAGTTGCAATAAGGCAGGGAGAGCGAAGCAAGGAGTGTTGGTTGGGGTGTGGCACTTGGAGTGAGCCTGTGGCACAGGACTTTTCACACCAAGGAGGTTCCCCAGGGAACCAGGGAAGCCTTGGGAATGGGAGTGGAAAGGGCCAGAGGGGCCTTGGGTGGTGTCAAAGTGGCTCCCCGGAAAGACAGAGGTTTTGCCTCAGGAAAACATCTCAGATTCCGGTACCGACAGACAGACGGGGGCTTGCGGTTGACTTGTTCTGTTACTTAGCCTTTATGAACCTCAGCTTCCTTCTCGTAAATAAAGAGGACAGTGCCTGCAGCAGTAGTTGCTTTAAAGGGTGGCTCAGAGAGTTAAAGAAGGTAAGGCATGCCACTTTCCTAGGACATAGTAGACACTCAATAAATGCTATTCGATTTTCTCAATCCCACACCTGCAATTCCTCACCTTCAAAGTCTAAAATTCTAAGTTTGGAGCCAAAAAAAAAAAATTCAGGGGCAGAATATGACCTTAATGAACATGAGGCAACTTGGAAAGTGTTAAAGGAGTTAGGTTTGATAACAGAGTCCTGTGACATACCCAGGATATCTATCCTATCAGGCCTGTAACATCTGAACATTTCTCAATTCGGCAAGTCCTCCAGCCTTGAGAATTTTGGGAAGGCACTGTGGATTGGTGTCGTTGTTACTATTATCCCGTATCTGCCTCTCTTGTGGTTTGATGAGTTCCTGTAGAAATAACAGCCTGTCCCTGTTTAGTCTGTTTTTTCCAACCCCTAGCTTAAATGCCCGGGACAAGGTTGGCAATTTATAAATGGGTATTGATTAAATGAATAAGAGGATGATAGGTCCTGATGCAGAAGAAAAGAAAAATGGAGCCCCAGAAAATAAGAGGGGAAAGGCATGCACCATTTTTCTCCTCTTCTTTTCTTTGGTCTTTTAAAGGATTCTGAGCCTTTGGAGGGGCCTATCATTAACCAGGGGAATGGTGAGGGAGGGCTGGAAGCCGCCCCAGAATCCTGAAAAGGCCGTTCCAGGCGCGTTGGCAGCAGCGTCTGCTTCGTGATTCTCTGCAGGAGCACAGTTGCCTTTTTTGGAGGGCTGGCTGAGACACAGCTGCTGTTGCAAAAGCTTTGCAACCCCAGTGCAAGGGAACGCTGGGAAAATCCCACCAAGCGGTACTGAGTCCGCTGTGGTCACGTTGGGACTCCAAATTCGGACAGTGGAATTCGGTGGGAAAATGGGAAACGCATCAGGGTTACACAGGGAACCTGGGATGTGTCAGGGCGGCAAATGGCTATTTCCAGAGAAGCTGGTGAGTGGTGGTAATTTCTGAGAAGGGGGTGGGTGGGGGCAGGGGCCCACACCTCACTGACGATGGGCTCAACCTGTTAAAACCTTTGAACAAATGGAAAAAACAAAGTTGTTTCCCGCACGACACCTTTCTGATCGCTGCACACCAGGATAGATATGAACATTGAAAAAGCCTGAAACCTACTGATGAGAACATAAAACATTAGAGGCAGTCAAAGAAATTGTATGAGATGCTAAAATTGTGTGCTTCCGTTTAAAGCTATTTAAGTGTGTCTCAGTGAGAGTTAGAGGTCAGAAATGGTCATCTCCAGCCAGGAAAGCTCTTATTTGACCTCCCAGGGGTGTTGTAGGCCATTGGAGACTTAACAGGTAGACGAGCTCAGCTCCTCTCCAGCTCTCTGGTGTTGAGTTTATCACATACCCTTGTTGAACTTCAAATTTTAATCTGTAGAATGGACCCTCTTTAAGGGTCAATGTGATTGTGCACATGAAAGACCTGTGCCAAATGCTATTCAGATGCTGCACTTAAGAGGGATCTAGGGAGGCCAATGTCAAAATAATTGGTCCTCCATGTTAGAAAGGCCCTCCTGGTGAAGGTGTAATTAAACCAGAGGTTGCCCCCTTCACTGCTGGCTGAGTTTGGTTGACAGCATTTAAGAATCAGAATAAATGACATGAAGTTCTGAAGTTTTGGTTTTGATCGGAAGCTTTGGAAACCCTGGCCATCACTCCACATAGCAGTGCACAAACTGGGTGTGCAGAAGCAAAGGAGGGTAGGGGGCCTGGACAAGGACTTTGGCAAACCCTAGATGCATCGTGGTATATAGCTGAAGGACTGGAAGCCAAGTCACATCATCCGCTTAGCCCGTGGCGTTTGAGATGTTGACCCTTGCTTTAAAGTACTAGTGACCTCAGTTAAGATGCTGATTTTGGAGAAAGTTAAAATATCAAACAATTATGAAGCCCTAACATCCTCATTGAAATCTGTTGAATTAAAGAATAAAACAAAAATGAGTAATTTAACTAGGGCTGGTCACAGACCCACCAGAGAACAGAAAGCCCACATGCCCCCCAGGGGCTGAAACGGGCTGAGAGTTGAGAATTTTCACCAAGATCCATTTAGGATTCTCAGTAGTGGCTGCTGATTGCGGACCAGGCAGGGAATTGCCCGCACCATCTGGGCTTGGGCCCAACCAGGAAACATTCTATATTATCTTTATACCAGAATCTTAATGAAGAATTTGAGGAGAGTTAATACTACTAACCTGTGGAAGCCTGTCATTGTTTCCTGTGACCTACTTCCAAACATGCACCTCTGGCCTTGTGTCCCTCAACTTTTCTTTTCCCTCAACCATGGTGTCTTTCCCCAGCTGCTCTGCCTGCAAAAACTCTACCTCAGAGGTGCTAAACTGCTTTTGTCCTATAGATCGTCTTGCCAGTTAGGCAAAACCTATACACCTCTTTTGCGAATATTTTAAAATGTATCAATAACACCTATGGTAATAAATGTGAAATAATATGTATTTTAATACCTATTATAATATGTATCCTATTGTCCCACAGGCATTACAAAACTCAAAATAAGTTACACTTAAACACAGCCATCACAATATTAGAAAAGCATTTGTGTTCTATAGTAGTAACATGCAGGCTTTTTTTTTTTTTTTTAATTAACAAAGCAAATAACAAGACCTACCAGCAAGTGTAATAAGGGGTAACGCGTATAAATGACATTTCGTGATATTTGCAACATTGTAATGTGATATGAAAATACCTGTGATTTCCTCCGATGACAGTTACAGTTACTTATAATAGTTCTGCAGCATTGCTTACCTTCAAACTGGAAGGAAATGCCAGATTTCAGTTAGCGATGGAGGCATATGAAGCGGTAATTATATTCCCAGCCAAGTACCCAGACCCCTGAAATTCTCTTTCTAGGTTCTTTCCTTCTCTCCAAGAGCTAAGTCATGGACTTTTTAGGGTCAGTGTTTGCCTTGCTCTCTTTCTATGTGTGTGACCCTGACTGGTTAACTTGACTGTGCTTCCGTTTTCTTAACTGTCACCGGTAAAAGTCATGGCACAATTGGTGCTTTCATTATGGTACAGTTCCTGCATCATGGCAGCCACCTCTTCTGTAGTGGAGTCAGCGCCAGTGTCCTCTCTCTACTTTGTGCAGATAGATGGCTGTTGCTTTGTCTCTGCAGGAGTCTGTGCTGGGCTTCCAGTCTCAAAAGTGAAGGACGGTGTCCACAACATGATGAGCTCACTGCACATGAGGGGCTGTGCATCTGAATCAGCTGGTGGAGCGTGGGTGGGGGGTCCAGTTCTATTTGGGTGGGGAGCAGCCTGGGTTGTTGGCTTCAGCCACAGCGAACGAGAAAGAAGAAGGCTCATTTTGCAATAGGCATCTTTAAGACTGAGCTTAGAATAAAAAATTCTGAGCATGCCTCATGTGCAGATGGTACGAAACAATTAGCACGGCATTTGCTTTGTTTGCTCATTTTAGGCTTTCCTTTTCTTTTCTTTTCTTTGTGCTTTTTGTGGACTAAAGGAGAAGGTGGTTGTGTGTGTGTGCGTGTGTGTGTGTGTGTGCCTTCCATGCCTGTTTGTGGGAGACCTGGGAGGAGAAGTCATCTTGGTGTCCCTTGCAGAGATCTGTCCCTGCCCCAACCTCGAGTTCCATGAAGACACCCATCTTATATCTCAGGCAACTATAAATAGGCTGGGTGCTTAAACAACAAAAACTTATTTCTTACAGCCTAGAGACTGAGAATTCCCAGATCAGGGTGCCAGCCCGGTTGGGTTCAGATGGAAGTGCTCCTCTTGGTTTATAGGTGGCCACCTTCCTGCCTTCTTTCTGCATCCTGTGGCTGTGAAAGACTCTGTCTTGTGTCTTCTAATAAGGGCATTAGTCCCATTCATGGGGCTCCACCTCCAAATACCATCACGTGGGGGATCAGGGCTTCAATGTTTGAATTTTGGGGGCACACACACATTCAATACCTAGGAAGACCTCAGAAAGAAGCTAAAGGGATTCTTTCCTTAAGGTTATCTGTGAGACAAAGGAACATATGTATCTTTGCTGCATGTCCAGTTGTCTTGTTCCTGTAAAAGAAGGCAAGGGAGGTGAGGGGTACCAGTGGCGACTGGGCACTGTCTGTGTTCCTGATGCATTTGCATACCTCACCCCATTTACCCCTCTTTCCAGTGCAGTGGGCAGCTATTTCTCACACCTGTTCTATGGTTAGGAAAGTGAGGATTTGTAAAATAACCTGTCCCAAGGTAAGTGGCAGGGGATGTGAACAAAGTGGGGTTGAGGCATGTGTTTTTTGGCCTGGGGATCCCCTTGGGCATGAAATGAGCCTTCTGCCAGTCCTTTGAACTCTGGCAACCACAGGAGCATTTGGAAGCAGCCCCTTTGTTGAGGACATCACCACTGTTCCCTGGGGCACTGGCGGTTACAGAGGTGACGGCCCCTCTGTGGGCTCCATGTCCAGCCTGGATGAGGGCACCTGCAAGGGTGAGAACACAGAGATGCCAGAAGCAATAGAGATAGACTTGTTCAAGAGCCATGGAGGTTCTGCTGGGGCCACTTAGTACCAACGGTGACATTGTGGATGGAGCTGACGGGAGGGGGTGTGAGTGAGGAAGGCAGGGGAGTGAGATATGAGTGATTACTGCCTCTTCCTTAATCCCATCTGTGCTCAGGGACAGGAGAGGTCACCCCGGAGCCAATACCTGGATGCAATATTGTTCAGCAAATTTGATAAATGCTTAAAAAATTTCCTCCAATGACTTTGTAATAATTTCTTCCCTTGAAGCTGTCATTCAAATGAGTCTCTCCTCAGATGTTTATACCAGTCTTATGAAGATATTCAAAACACCTTTCCTAGTTCTCTCCCTCATTGTTATTCATTTCCTTTCCCTGGTCTTTCTCTTTGTTTTTGTCCAGTTTCCTTTTTCCTATTCACCCCTTGCTCTCCACCTTTTGTGGAGAAGCTTCCAGCTGAGACACCCCAGCTTCAGTTTGGTTCTGAGTCAGGACAATGAAGATGAAATATGAATGGGCTTAGGAAATTGTCTTCCTCTTTCACAAAAGAAAATTTTAAAAAGTAGCATTGCTGCCAGGTCACCCAGAACAAGTTCCAGGTCCCAGGGGCCAGGGAAGAATTTCCAAAGTAAAAAATCAATGGCTATGAAATTGCACATTAGTCCAGAGGAGAGTTCCCTGTCTGTTTTCCCAGCCAACATCCATCTTGCTATAGTAATCATGGCAGAGACAATTTGCGGCCGTGAAGTTGATCTATAAGTGTTTTAATTAAAGTTCTGACAGCCAGTTGAAGCCCTTTTTTATTTTTTTGGATATATCATATCAATCTTTTCTGTCTGGGAACAACCAGGCCAGGGGAGTTTAATCTATTAGGAAGGTGTGAGGTAACGTTCTGAATGCATTAACCGATTAGGAAGGAAGGGAGACACCCACCGTTTCTGTTTCTTTTAAGCTCACCGAGCTCAAAGTTCCAGAAAGGAATTGCTTAATAAATGCTTGTTGCACAGGAAGGTTGACAAAGGTTGCTCTGGGGCTGTGGTGGAGAGAAGGTGGAATCTGAATTTTAGTCACCCTAGGTCCGTGTTGGCTCTTCTTACAAGCTGTGTGCTTTTGGGCAAGCTACTAACACCTTCACATTTCCCTCTTCTGATTTCTAAACAAGGACTATGAGTAGCTAGCTTCTAGGATTGTTGTGCATTTAACACCTGCATCTCTGCCCTTGGTCACCAGTATTCCCTGGTTACTTAGTTCATGGGCTAATCCTTGGGGACATCATTCCTCTACATCAGCCCTGCAGGAGTGATCTGAAATAAGGGATAAAACATATACCTTGATATAAATAATTGAGTTTATCAAGAATTCGATATAAGCCAACACTGACTTGGAAAATTCTGGATAATCCATCTGTCCACATAGGCGTCTACCATTGATAGGTTTCCTTTTACCAAATGGGAATGTAAGGCCGAAATGGACACTGAAGGGGGGTGGGGTCAGCCTCCTAGGTGAACCTTTGCTAAACCTCTGCTAAACCTTTGATGGTATCAATTGCAATTGCCTCCACCAAGTTGTTTTCATTCCCAACTGGCCTCCACTTTCACCTTCTGAGAAGACACAGCCCCATGACGCTGTTGTTCTCCAAGCAAACAAGCTACCGTAAGAATGAACTAGAGGGGAGAGATGTGACTCTTTAATGGTCTATAACTATCCATGTGTCCCACTCTTTCATAGCTTCAGTCTTGGACAAAGAGTAGCATCCTGTCCCCACTGAGTCTTACATGATCTTTCTGTATAACTGTTCTTTCTAAGCTTCAAGAAGACAACATGAAATTTTACATGTGAATTAGCCATGTAATTGTGCAGCATTGCATGCTTCCAAGACCATAATATTATTAACATGTTGTCTGCTATACACTGGTATTCTTCGCAGGTGAGAATACACAGGGTGAGGGGAAGAGTTTAGGCCAGTCTACTCACAGCAAGGAGAGTTGAAATTAAACTAAGTCAATAAAATGATTAAGGCAAAAGTGGAGCTTCCTCTGTGGCAGATTTTATGTTAGGCATAGGGGAGATAGAGAAAAGTATTCTTGGTACCTGACCTTGAGATGATCCAAGGTTCAAAGGGGAAACAGACACAGCCGACAATAAAAATACAACATGAAAGGGGCTGTCCAAGGCGAGTAACATGGCACCATAGGAGACCCAAAGGCAGAGGGATGAACTTGTCCTTAATGAGAGGCAGGACATCCACCACTTCCCAGAGCTGATATAAGAACAGGAGATTCATGGAGGTAGGAGCTAGTCTCTTTGGCTCACCTCAGGGTTCCCAGCACTGACATAGTGCTTGGCATGTATTAGATGCTGTACAAATTAGGTGAAAGAATAAAGGACTGAATCTGATCTGTGAGTTGGAAAAAGAACACAGAGATAACTGACCTGGGGAGGACACTAGGACAAAGCATTTCTGCACAGGGCCTCGGATTTTCCCGGCACCTGCCAAGTGGGGGCTCCTCTTCTAGTCCCATACTTGCTTATGTGGGCCACTGTTTCCCCACTGCAAGGATGAGGATTTGCTCCAGTGATTGGACCAACTATGTTTTTATCAATCAATTAAAGAAACTTGATATCATACCTGGCTTGGATTTCTGGAATATTTTTGGAATTGACTTCTGAGAGGGGTTAGAAGAATGAGGGAGTTAACTACCTTTCTAGTATCACCAAGAACACTGGTTTGGCACCAGCAAAATCCCCATGCTCCTTGTGGTTCTTATAATTCGAACTCTTGCAAGCAAGCAAATGATTATATAACCAAAGAGAGCCAAGCAGATGGTCCTGAACACAGAAGTTTGATTTAGCTGGGGCCAGATTTTGGCCTGTTGGAATTAAAAGCAAAATTCAAATCAAATCAGCACTTAATAAATATTTGTTGAATAAGTGAATATTGCTTATGTGTTTGTTGCCCTATAGTTTGAGGTATCATGATGAGATGGGACTGATGCATAATAGTGCATTATCATTAGACTTTGGCATGTGTGCCCAGAAGCAGTGATTGTGGAATAAACAGCACAGCATTGGCCATTTGGAGAGGTGACTTGAAGTCCAAAATCTCCCATGGTATGACTTTGGGTTGAACACCTGCTTGAGGAACTGAGACTGTCTCACTAACTCAATAGGAGTTCCTTTAGGCTCTGAGATTTCATGATCCCTCTATCAATGGTTCCATGTGCATGAATTTTGTCAATAACAATGAGATTTTGTTGTTCTTAAGGGTCAGAAGCATTCACATTTGTATATGTATCCACCATGGTCATGAAATCAAAGGAACTGGTCTAAGAATTTCATTTTGATGCCTGGGAAAGTTCAGAGATGGGGACTGACTTTCCCAGAGTCAGGGAGCAGGTTTGGATACAGGCCTAGAACCCAGAATCTAACCCTCAGCCTAAGATACTCTAGGTTTCACCTTATTAATCAATAATAGTGGCATTGTGCTGGAGAAGGTTTGACTGAGGTGCATGGATGTCAATCACTTGTCTAAATGAAGTATTGGTTTCTGTGACCTTGAAAGAATTGGTTGTGGGACATGGAGCTCTATTGGCCAGGTTTTCTATGGTCATTTTACAGCTCACCATGAGATAAGCTCACCTTAAATGTCAGGTATGTGCCTACGGCATCCAGAACAGCCAAAATCACAGCCTTTTCAGGCTAAGCTGGGTATCTAGTATCATGTATGTTATATCCAGTTCCCACACCCAGATCCAACACTGGCTAAGTACCCTCAAGTTCCCTGTTTCTGATCTCAGCAGAAGCTGTGATACAGGATGCAAAAAGAAAAAACAGTAAGTCAAAGAGCTTTGTCCTACTGGGGTTTGTGTAGAGTTGGCTAAGACCCTTTGCTTGTCTTATGGTTGAGATAACTGGGTGCATAACTCAGTCTGAGAGCAACCCAGTTAGAAGGATTTAGAGAATCCAGGATTATCTTTGGCTTTATTGGTGTCCAATGTGGGACATGAGTGGTTCTTGAACATCTCCAAGACTGATTATGTATGTGCATTGGCTATAATCCCTATAAAGTTCAGAACACCTATTATAGTGAGTAAAAATGGAGACAAAGAGGGGGTTTTACAAAGTAAATGCTTCAAAAACATTACTCAAGGAGCCCAGACTGGTTCAGCTGGTTGGGCATCATCCCACAAAGTGAAAGGTCAACTATTGGGTTCCAGGTCAGGGCGCATGCCTGGGTTGAGGGCCTGGTCCCTAGTTCGGGCACATGTAAAAGGCAACCTATCAATGTTTCTCGCTCACATTGATGTTTTTCTCTCTCTTTAGGAATAAATAAATAAATAATCTTAAAAATGAAACATTACTCAGGGAGTCTATGGATACCTGGGCAATGTCTCAATTAGGAGAGAGCCAGAAGGACATGGATCTTAAAGGCTGTGCTGACTTTAAGAAATTCAGCAACCTAGAATGGGAATGTGAAGGAATGAGGAGGAAGGAGAAATCAAATCTTGTGGGCAATGGCACTTTGGAAAGTCTTCTTAGAAGAGGTAAAATTAGACTACATATGTGTACTGGGTAAGTATGTAGGCTACAGGTTTAAAAGCCTTGACTTTTGAATGACCTTGAAAACATCACTAACTTCAGTTTCCTTGCCCATAAAATAAGAATCTCATGGTATCTGCACTTAGGGTTGTGAGGATTAATGAATTTTTCTGTTATATACATAGCACAATGCTTTACATAAATCAAGTACTACTCAACAATTGTTAGCCATCAACATCATCATTATTTTATCGAATACCTTGGTTTTCAGGATGATTCTGCAACATTGCCTGGCAGGCTATTTTGGGATAGGTAGTGATATACTTATTTTTACACCATGTTTGCTCAGCTAGGAGTCCATAATTCCATATTCTACTTGTCAGGCTAGGGTTCAGGTCTGCATGTTTTATTTGTTCTTTGTTGCTGGCTCCCTGTTACCCCCAACAGACAGCACCTCTTCTTCAAAGAGTCTGAGTCCCGGCTCCTTGCACCCACTTGTCCAAACTTGTGGCTTCCCAACCCTCAACCTCGTCCCTTTAATCAGACTTAATGTAGCTTCTTGCTGCCATATTTTCATCTCCAATTTTTGATTGGTCAGGGCTCCAGCAACTTTTTAAACCAGATCTCCATATTAATGTCTCTGTGAACATCTGTTTTCCCAACTGGACTGGACTAATCTGGGATAACACAGCACAACTAGAAAGCACCTTTGAATTCCCCCATTAAATGGGCTGCTGCTTTATGATCCCAGACTATGAGCTCAGTCTCTGCCTTTCTCCCTTCTTTCTCCCCGTTAAACAAGTTTATGCCATTTTTTTTTCTTCCCAAGCTTTTCCAGAGATGATGAATGAATTCAGGCTATTTTAGCTTTTCAGATGAAGAGTATTTCTTGTGCTAGGTCAGCCTGGTACACTGGCCAGAGTTGGATAAAGAGAAAGCCACTATTCTTTGGAATGTCTCATGAGTGGTGTTCTCCACCATGCTATTTTGAGCTGACTTCCAGCTCTTAGCAGACTGGTCTGGGTTGTTCTTAATTTTCCCTCTGTGAATTATATAGTTGAATAATACAGGGCTCTTTTTGTTTTAAGTGACAAAAATCCAACCTGGTTTCTCTTCATCAAAGGAGGGACTTTTTAACAAAAAAAGCATCTTGCTCAGGCAGAGCTGGGAGTTTTTCACTTTCCCTAGGATGGTCCCAGTGTTGAGGGCAAGTAGCTTTGATGCCACCAAAAACAAGTCCCGGAAATGGCTCACTTGCCTGTTCTTTTATTCCGTGAGGGGCTATCTTTCCTGTTTCCTTCCTTCCTCTGGAAACAAGCTGGTGAACTGGTTGATAACCTGGGTGCTGCAGCTAAATAGCCTGGGTTTGACCCTTGGCACCATTATTATTATTTCTGTTACATTGGACAAGTTTCTGAACCTCTTTGCGTATCTGGATAATAGTACCTCTGTCAACTATACTTCTTTCTTCATCAGATACTACAATAATATCTTTCCTAAGAAGATCAAATGAAATAATAATTGTAAAGGCTCAGGCAGTGCCAGACAAATGGAAGTCATCAGTAGGGATTGGTTGTTATTATTCTTACCCAATTGTAGGAACCCCTCCCAGAGAGCTGAACCACTCGTGGGCCGGACTGACCTCGTGGATGCTTTACCAGATCTGTCCTCCACCCCACCCTGGCATCTTCTGCACTTCTCACCATCGGTCCTCTTTCCTCTTGGGAACAAGAGAAGTCTGGTTAAGCGTGTGAGTTTGAGTCAGGCATTCCTGGGAACAAACCCTGGCATTAATCAAAGTATAACAACTATTATATGAGCCTTGGTAGGGTAGCTAAGCTGGTTGGAGTGTTGTCCCAATACATCAAAGTTTCAGGTTCTATCCCTGGTCAGGGCACAAATAAGAATCACCCAAGGAATGCAAGAATAAAGGGAACAACAAATTAATGTTTCTCTCTCTTCCTCTCACTCTCTAAAAATCAATTATAAGAAAAAAAAAACTTTACAGATGTTGACCTGACAAGTTGATGTTGCATGTGTGCTCTCTCTTTCAAATCAATAAATAAAATGAAAAAGCAAAAACAAAAAACCTTTATGGACATTGGCTCTAACCACTGGGCCACATCCTGGAGACCTGCTGATGCACCGTGCGGTACCCCCCTGAATCACCATGTTATAGGGAGGGCCAGGCTTCCTGGCTCAGGGCCGTAGGTGTGGTGCGTCTGCTGGGTTTTGTGAGGGAAACATTCCGGGGTGCAGGAGCAGCTGCTATTAATCAAGCTGTCTGGAAGTGCCCCAGTATTCTAAGATAGCAGGCCCTCTCTGTGCATGCCTCCTGGTTATAAGCCCTGGCTATACCACTTATGCACTCTGTCATCTTGGAGGTCACTGGCTTTTTCTAGGCCTCAGTGGCATAGCCTCTAGCTTTACATGGGTTAGCCCACGGGAAGTGCCCAATAATAATACTATCATTAACCATACCTATTATTATGAACATATATTCCTATATTTCCTACCTCCAGTTTGTCCCAGCTTAGATTTAAAGCCTGTGTTTCCATTGCCATTTTGGTACAAGGTGTCCTGATTTTTCCACCTGAAGCAGAGAAAATACTATATACTAATGATGGCGATGGCGTCTTCAGAAATGGAACCTTATGCTCGGCTTACTAAATGTGGGTTCAATTCCTCCCTCAAGGTTATTACCACGCACCGGTATTCACATCCTTTCCCCCTCCATGCGCCCTGGCAGGGAGCTAGCCAGGCTCAAACCAGATCTGCCTAACGCTCTCAGGTAAACCTCTTAGTGTTTGTCATACCGTGGAGCGGAGTGACTGATAAAGACAGCATGTGGGCGTTGTAGCCTGGTTTTCTTTGATCAGGGAGCTCTAATGGCGCTTCAGGATTATATAATTCACCCTCCAAGAGAATCCAAAAGAGAGATAAATTGTTTGGTTGGGAGAAATTAACCGCGGATTGATCCTATCTGTTTTAATTTAGCGCAGGAGGGTTGAGGCTCCTCCAAGGAGCAGATGGGCTATTGATCTGACAATAGGATCATCAGAGCATCAAAGCTGGGGGAGGTGGGGTGTGGTTTAGAGCACTTGGGGCCCTGCCAGGGTGGCCTTCTCGGAATGAAAGCTATCCCTTAATTAAGCAAGCAAGTGCCTTTGCCGGCTAACAAGTCTTAGAGGCAGGGCTCTGGAGATCTGGACGGTGTCAGCTTAAAGTTGCCGTGCGGAGAGGCCACATCTTATGCTGGGTTTGCTGGCAGAGAGGGGGAACTTGGCAGTGGAAGGGGGATACGCTGTGGGGGAGGGGGTGTGAGGGGTGGATACCACCCTAAAGAATGATGAAGATAGAAACAGAAGGCCAGCTGGAATTAGAATCAGCTGGTAGAACGGGAAGGCTGCAAGATCTCCCCCTTCCTTCCTTTTCTATGAGAGATGTATCTGTGCCCCTTCCCCAGTCTGCCTCATTTTGGCCCTGTTTCTGGGTTCGCTCCCCTCCTCCTTTGCAGCTGCAGCGACCCCCTGATTGGCTTGTAGACACTGTGTTTCAGAGGAGCCAGACTGGCTGTGCACTACAGAGCCATGTCTCCAGCTGGGGCCAGGGTCCTAGAAAGAGTGGGTTCACACTGTCCCCCATGTGCTGAAGGGTTGTTTATGGATGATGTTTCTCCTCCAGGCTATGGAGAGTGAGAAGCTCAGAGGTGGGTCAGGCAGAGTTCCTGGCATGCCAGGGGGACTGCTGTGTCAAGATGCCCTGACCCGGGAGTCTGCTGAAGGCCCAGCCAAGCAAGGCCTGAGCACCAAAGGGCAGACAGAAGCAGATGGGCCAAGAGGAAGGGCAGAGGATGCAGAAAAAACACATGGAATTGAATTTTGTGGCTTTCCTGTGCCTAACTGACAGGTGTCTGGGTTCCTTGACTCCAAAGGCCTTTTTTGGGGGGTGGGGATGGTAACAAGCCCTGAGACTGTGGTCACCTTGGGGTGGGAGGGTCATTCAACAGATTTCTAGTTTCTAGGGAGATTGGTCTCATGGAACTTGCGTCCTAGCTGGGAAAGAACAGCAATAATAATAAAAAAAAAAGATTTAAAAAAAAAGATCCCAATATATATGATTGTTGCTCATGTGAAGGTCAAAATGAAGCTTTAAAGTTAAGCAAAGGTCATTCACTCTAAGTACCTTATGTTAATCTTACTTAGGGTCCATTGCACTTTCTGAGTTTGTCTTTTCTAATTTAAAAAAAAAAGATTTTATTTATGATTTTTAGAGAGAGGGGAAGGGAGAGAGGCAGAGAGGGAGAGAGACATCAGTGTGTGTGGTTGCCTTTCACCTGCCTCTCGCTACGAACCTGGCTTGCAATCTGGCTATGTGCCCTGGCTGGGGAATCAAACCTGCAACCTTTGGGTTCACATGCCGGTGCCTATCCACTGTGCCACCAGCCAGGGCCTTGGTTTTTAATTCAACTTTATAGGTGGGAAAACTGAGATAGGACTAAGCCTACATTCTCAGTTTGGATTTTGCCCATAGCCAAGTCTTTTTGCTCCCCTTTTCTGTTCATTTAAAGGAAAGTAGGGTTTTTGATGCCTGAAATGATAATGATTTCTTTTTTCCATTGAAGAGAAATATGACTAGAGGAACAGCTAGGTTCTTGCCATGGTGGAAAAATAATAAAGTATATTAATAGCTGGACAAATGGATCTTGCTGGGAAATATTTCAGTTTTCAATAGTCTCATGGAGATGAAATATTCCTTGAATCTGGAACCCTTTTTTTTCCTTTTGGATTTTCTAACCAAAAGACTAACATGACTTTCAATTAAAACTACCAAGTCATTTGAAGTGAAACTGTTTAAATCCCAGTGTCACTGAGGCTTCAAGTGCACAGGGCACCGAAGCCCAGGCATTGGTGTCCTTTAGCTCAGAATCTTGGACGGACTTCCCTTTTCAATGCTCCTGCACTACCTGGAGCTCAGGGCTGTCAATCTGTGGCCATAAAACAATTCTTATACAAATAGGGTGAGTGAAAGGAAAAAGACAGATTTGTGTTTCCTATGCCTAAGATGACTTAATAGTGAAGGGGATTTCCTACCTGATGCTTCCAAGCTGTTTAGTGAGAGGGGAAAATGCAAATCAAGCTCATTAACTGCCACAGACCTTTGCCTAAGAGTGTCGTGTGAGACAAAGTGGTCTGGGGACAGCTTGATGCAGAGGAAAGAGATCTGGGACTCGACAAATCTGGTTTCAGTTTTGGTCCCCAACTGACTAGCTGCTTGACTTTGAGCCGTCTGACCTTGGGCAGTGTATTAGTCAGGGGTCTCCAGAGAAACAGAACTAATGAGATATAGATCCTATTAAGAAAAGTCTTACCACCTGCCATCTGCGACCTGGAAAACTGGTTGTGTAATTCAGACAGAGTCTGAAGGTTTGAGAACCTGGGGAGTTGATGATGTCAGCCTCAGCATCAGGGCAGGAGAAGACCAGTGTCCCAGAACAAGTAGGCAGAAAAGGTCAAATTTTTCTGTCTTTCTGTTCTATTGAGACTCTCAAAGGATTGAATGACGCCCATCTGTAATGGGGAGGCCATTCTGCTTCACTCTGTCTAGTAATTTAAATGCCAGAAACACCTTTACAGACACACCGGATATATCTAACACTTAGCCAAAGATCAGGGCACCCTGTGATGCATTCAGGTGGATACATGAAATGAAATGAACCATCACAGACAGGTTGCCTAACCTTTCTTGTCTTCAGTTTCCCCATCTTTAATGAGGAAAGTAATAGCCTGATCTCTTGTGATTGTTAAGAAGATGAATGAGTTCACATATTTAAAACATGTAACAGTGTCTGGCCCATAGTAAACATGATATGTGTTAGTTATTACTAACTCTGGATCTCAGCTTTGTGACTCATAAAATGAGGCTAACAATGATGCCTTATATAGCTCAGTTGTTTAAATGTCACAAAATAATGCAGTATTTTAAAATTAGTAATATATTAAGCAAATGGAAACTACTTAGTCCACATACTTTTTTTAAGTTTGAACTTTCCTATTTAGACAGTTTGATATTTTTTCCTGATTTACTCACTATTCAATTAATGAAAAGAAATATAACCTCCAAATTGGCCTTGATCTATCTTACCATTCATTACTGGGGGGTTGGCATTGAGAAACTTTTTTATTAAAAATGTTATGTAAAAATCAATGCAGTGCATTAAAAATTATGAAAATATAACACAGGAACAAAATAGTTCATTATTTCTTAGCAAGCCTGAAGGGTATGGGAGACCACTTCAGAACACTTACAGATAGATTTCAGAAATAATTCAACACAATCAAATCTAGTTCAATCGACTCACTGAGTATCTACGAAGTATCAGATATTGCACTTGAAAAGGTAGATTTAGCATTTAAATTTATCTGCCCTTAAGGAAGTGGCCTAAATTTTCTTTGATTCCGGAGAACAAAGCTATTCCACTAAGCAAATAGAAATAGAATCATAACTTTTTCAAGTCAAAAGAGAATTTAGAGGTAAACTCACCTAACCTTTTATGAAATTAAAAGTTCTTTCCATAATATCATTCATTCATATATCAATTTATTTGCTCACTCATTCTACAACTCCTGAGTGCCTGCTGTATGTCACTAATATAGGAGAACAAAGGTTAATAGGACATTGTGTCATTGTGTTGAGAGAGAGAGAGAGAGAGAGAGAGAGAGAGAGAGAGAGAGTGAGTGAGTTAGTTTATTTTAAGCAATTGACTCACAAGACTGTAAAGGCTGACAAGTCCAAAATTGGCAGAGTAGGGCTGGCAGGCTAGAGACGCAGGGAAGAGTTTACAGTTCAAGTCCAAAAGCCGAATTCCTTCTTGCTTGGGGAGGCCAGTCTCTTCTCTTAAGGCCTTCGACTGGATAAAACCCTGCCGCATTTTGGATGGTAATTTGCTTTACTCAAACGCTGCTGATTTAAATGTTATGTCATCAAAAACATGCCTTCACAGGAATATCTAGAATAATGTGTGACTATATATGGGTATTATGGTCTAGCAAATTGGACACATAAAATGAGTCATCACAGACAGCACTGTTGCCCCCTGAGGGCCTCAATATGTCGGGTGAGATACATAATGAAGAAAATGTACTGCTCCGTGTAATTATTAGTGAGAGAAGAAAATTTCAGGTGCTATGTAGGGGCAGCTCATCTAACCTGAGGGTATCAGGGAAGATGGTTTCTCAGGAAGTGGACTTGCCCACTGGGTCCTGAGAACTGAGATGTGGAAGGCTTGGCAAGATTGAGAAGAGCACAACATATGGGGAAACATGAGAGCTGGAAAGGAGAAATGAACACACACACACACACGCACGCAGAAGCTACTGTAATCATAGTTTGAAAGTTGAGGGTCATCAAAGACAGAGTCTGGCCATTGTGACACATCATTATTTATTTGTATTACTCGTTGAAATTCTAGTAGCTACTGTACTGTCTCCCACAAAGCTCCGGTCCTGTATATGGAAATTGTTGCATCTGAAAACATCTCCCCCCACCTTTGCCTGCATTTCTACCATTAGAGATACTTCCCTTTTGCTGGAATTTTCTTCCAGTATAAATTCCATTTCAAATAACATGACATCTTTTGAATGATGATGCACCTGACACTGTATGAACACTGAACCTGAATCTCACAAATGCCACATATTAGATGTTTTATGTCCATATGGAATGTGAGAAAACTGGGAATTTCAGGTGGGTTAATGACTTTTCTATAGTTACCTAGCTATTAAATGGGAAAGCCAGGATTTGAACCTAAAATTTTCTGGCTCTGTTTTAGCTATACCAGGAGGTCACAAGGAAAATGGTGGCTGGATCCAGGTAATTAACTGAAAAGAGGGAGACAGATGTCATGTAAATGCACTTCTACTTGGGTGACAGGTGGGGACCGTAGTGGATTAGAGTTTACGAGTTATCCAAAAGAGCAGGTGTTACCCAGCCCTGGCCAAATGCTCCTCTGGGGAAAAGCAGTCCCTGTGTTGCTACGTTTCCAGTTTTCAAGATAAACTGAAATTCTGTTTTTTTTCCTTTTAAAATAGCAATTCTCCTTATTTTTAAGTGCTGGCCCCAACACATGAAAACATCACGTGGGCCAAATAAAACATACCTAGTGGCTGGGTGGTTCTCATGAGTCACCAGTTTTTGACTTTTGATCTATCCTATTATTCTTCCCAATATGTAAATATTTCTAACACATTAGCATTGTAGCACCTCAGAATGCTTAAATATGTAGTAATAATATTTGTGAAGCCAACTGTGGTCTCATATGACTTTCATCATAACCATGTGAGGTGGGCAGGGAAATGATCATGATATTCCCAGTGTCCTTGAAGAAACTCAAGCTAAAGGGAGTTAGTAAGCCTGTCCTAGGACATACACACAATGGAAAAAGGACCCATAGTTTCTAGTTTATTACAGTCCCATCATCCAATATAAGTTCCTTCAATGCTGTTCAATGGGTATATGATTTCATTTATGCAAGAAGAATAAGTTCTAGAGATCTGCTGTGCAACATTGAGCTTGTAGTTAGCAATACTATACTGTGCACTTAAATATTTAAGTGAGTAGATCTCATGGCATGGTTCTTACCACAATCAAAAATTCTCCTAAAGACTTAAACTAATCATGTATCTACCATAAGAGGAAAACATCAATGGCTTTTCACCAGCTGATACTTGAGGAGATTAGAAAATGAGAAATGCAGAAAGAAATGGTCAAGAATCAGAGCTAAGCTGGAGGTCAAGTCTTGGTTACTTATCAATTCCCTAGGAAGGTGTGGGTTGTGGAACACCAAGACCGTAGCCCAGAGCCTGTCCAAAGAGGACAGCAGTCCAGGGTCTGATGGAACCTCCCTGCTTACAGTGACATTGGAAAGAAATCTTAAGATTATCTGATGAGTCCTTGCTGAATACACAACTGCTTAGAATCTGCCATGTTCCATGTGGCACATGGCTTTCCTCTCTCTCTGCTCCTCCCCTCCCATCCAGAAGTGAGACCTGTAAGCTGTGGTCCTGGAACTTGGTAAGTTGAAGAATGATTGATCTCGGGTGGTGAATACACAATACAGTGTAGGTGATGTCTGGTAGAATTGTGCATCTGACACCTGTATAATGTTAACCAGTGTCACCCCAATAAATTAAGTAAAAATGAAAAAATATTAGAGAAAAACCACTTTTCTGTTTGCTCTAATCGTGGGAAGGAAGGAGGAGATTAGGTTCTGAAAATAATCAACTCTTCTGCCTTAAGAGACTACAGTACCTCCAACAGCTTTTCACTGACTTCTTTAGGACAATATGTGAAGTGAGTATCTGAAAATATGTGAAGGACAAAGAACACAATTTGTAGTGATAATTGAGGCACGCTCTTCTGCCTTCTGTAAAAGACACTATACTAGGATATGATGATGATGCAGGCGCTGCTGTTTGAAGAGATTTTGGAGCTCTAGAGAAGTGAGGGTTTAGTCAACAAAGTCATATTAATAGTCACTTGCTTGCCAGCTACTATAATCTTTGGGGCTACAGATGGGAGCAAGGCCCTTCTCTGCCCTCCAGTAGCCAAGTAGGGATGACAGACCTACAAAGTAGATTTATGAACACTGGAGAGTAAGCATTAATGGGGATCCCTGGGGACTCAGGGGAGTAAATGGGAGTCCAGTGGAAGTGGGGGATTGGGAAAACTCCTGTCTGGAAAAAGTCACTCTAGATCTTGGAAATGGCAGCTGCCATCCTTTGAACTCTTGAGGTGGGTGGGGAAATGCAACCGTGAACTACTTTAAGGTACTGCTGGGCCTATGGATGATAATGCATTGTGGAAATAGGGCAGGGTGACTGGCCAGGGCAAGACAAGGGTGTAGAGAGCAATACGCAGAAGACACAGCCAGAGGGAAGGAACTGACCCCTGGGTGACAACTGTCTTGAGAGTGTGGCGTTCAAGCACATTCAAGCAGTACCACTAAGGAACAGCAGAAAAGGATGTGAGGGCAAAGCAAAAGGTTTCCAAGAAACTAGTCAGCAACTATGTAGACAATGAAAATAGAACATGCGATGAGAACAGAACCCAGGGCAGCTAATCTGGGACGGCTGACTCCAGTGTCAGCGTCTTCAGGACTTGGTTGTAGGAAGTGTTCTTTCATTGTGCCCTTCCCTGAAGCACAGGACAGGAGCTGACCTCTTGTCTAAGATCACAGGAGACCGGTCAGAACACTGAACTGGCCGACAAGTCATCTAACATTTTGATGAGTGATTCTAGGGCTTGTCATCTTAAATTATCTCAAATGTTTTAATCAATGAAACAACCCCCTCCCCAATTCTTTGCCACATGGCACAAGCTATTCATAGAAGATACTATCCAAGTTCAATTTTACTCAAACATATTTATGTGTAAATGTCCACAAACAGCCCATGTCAATATAAGGGTTGGTTTCCTAAGCTAATGATGGCCTGACTTTTTCTCCAGTTATGATGCAAAGTAATGTTTTCTCCCCACGTCTCACAGGGGAAAATTATAGGAAATATACAGAGACAATATTAAAAATCTAAAGTGATTACTGTACCAAGTGTCCATAGGGAGCAGAGTGTGTAAATAAATGCTGCTCTCTCCTTTTAACATAGACTGTAATTTTTCTGATATTGTTAGACATTTTCTCCATGTTGGCAGTTGGAAGTCATTAAGTTGGGAAGTTATTAAAGCAGCTCCAGGTGGTGCCAGATTCCCTCCTGGAAAAGCAATATAATTTAAATAAATAACATTGATCACCACCCACAAGGCTGGTGCTATTGTGTGTTACAGATGAGGAAACTGAAGCTCAGAGAGAGAAGTTAGCAAAGCCAGTGCATGAAGGGAAAGTACTCAGGCTTTGAAATTCTACCATCTGATTACATTTCAGCTTTGCTAAGCACCACCCATGCACTCACTGGACAATGCTGAGTAAACTACTCTGAACTTGGCTTCCGTTTTCTCTCTTTGTGCCCAGAGTTCTCTCTCCTCCCTCCATCAAAACCCTGTTTCCTCTCTAGTCTGTTCTACTTTCATAAAGGGAACCATTGATCACTCAATGGATCAAGCCTGACCCTTGGGCGGTACTTTTGCCTCTTCTTTATAGCTTTCTCTCATTCCTCACACCATCAATCAAGTTCTGTTGTTTATGTACCAAATACTTTTCAAGTGTGTCTACTCCTTTCTATCTTCATCATTCGGTCCATGGTCCTCACTTCTCTCACTTCTGGTCACCTTGCACTATCTTCTCCTCATCCTGCCTCAAAACTATTCCCTCTTATAGCCAGAAGGAATGCTTTAAATCCTTAATCTAGCCTACAACTCCCCCGCTTACAATCTTTTTATGGCTTTCTCTAGCTTCAAGGATAAAATCCAAAATTCTTCATATGCTTAACAAAGCCTTACATCTGCCTCTGCAATTCCCTCCCCTGTTTTCCATGCTTCAGCCATTCTAGACTTTTTTCCCATGGCCTCAAATGGATCACATACTCTTTCTTCTTGTATAACCTTCAGATTTCCCTTTCCTTTCACTGGGAATGCTTTGCCCCTCCCTCACCCCATTTTTCTTTGCGTGGCTAATTTCTACTCATCCTTTTGGTCTGTCCTGACTGTCAAACTGGCCCAGGTACCTCTAGTTCATGGTTCCATGGACTTCTGAACTTCACCCTACTGATATTCGTTGCCCTTGTAATTTCTTTTTCAGTATGTGTCTTCCCAAATGATCAGTTCCAGGCTCAATGCTGTGTTTTGAACATAGTAGTTGCTCAGTAAATATTTAATGAATGAATGCATATTTAAATGAAGATATTGTGAAATTAACTTGGTGAAAGAGTAACATAGACCCTAGAATACAGTAAGCATTCCATAAAATGTAGCTCTTTTTAAAAATTATTGTTGTTGTATTACAATTGTTTCATATTTTCCCCCACCACTCCCCCTGTCCCTTGTTCCCCTTTCCCACAATCAATCCCCACCTCCTTGTCCATGTCCAAGGGTCTTTCAAATTAGCTTCTCCACTGAACTCTACCCCTTTTCTCCCCTCCTTCCCCCTCCCCCCTCCCCTCTGGCCCTCTGGTCACCGTCATTATGTTCCTTTCTTTCCATGTCTCTGGTTCCATTCTGCTCATCTGTTTGTTTTGTTCATTAGTTTCCTGTATTAAGTGAGATCATATTGTATTTGTCTTTTGCTGCCTGGCTTATTTTCACTAGGCATAACACTCTCCAGTTCCATCCATGCTATCAAAAAGGTAGGAGTTCCTTCTTTCCTTCTGCTGTGTAGTATTCCATTGTGTAAATGTACTATAGCTTTTTTATCCATTCATCCACTGATGGGCACTTAGGCTGTTTCCAGCACTTGACTATTGTAATAGCGCTGTTAAGAACACAGAGATGTGTAGGTTCTTCTGAATTGGTGTTTCAGGGTTCTTTGGGTATAGTCCCAGCAGTAGAATCACTGGGTCAAAAGGCAGCTCCATTTTTAGCTTTTTGAGGAAATTCCATACTGTTTTGTATAGTGGCTGCACCAGTCTGCATTCCCACCAGCAGTGCTCTAGGGTTCCCTTTTCTCCACACCCTCACCAGCACTTTTTGTTTGTTGATTTGTTAATAATGGCCAGTCTGACAGGTGTGAGGCGGTACGTCATTGTGGTTTCTTATGCAACATACTTGAACCTTGAAGTTCATAATGCAGGACTGAGAATGGAACCATGTTCTCTCCCTGATTGAAGAAGCCATGCCTTTCCCCCCACTATACCACCTTATTTGCAGTTCTAACATAAGGGTCAGTGCTATTGTCTTAGTTTTCATGAGGAGAGTGGAATCTTCTTATTGTTGAGGGCTTTCCACAACTTAAGACTTGCTTATTGAGGCAAATAAGTGATCTACCTTTAAATTAAACTCAGTAAATTGCTTGGCCCAGGTCAAGTTGACCAGATTACATAACAGGCAGGAGAAATTTAGTTTTTGGCTTAAACTGTGGAAGTGAAGGGTCTTTGCCCAAGGAGGAGTTGAGGCCATGGGGTTGGGGTCAAGTTGAACAAAGAGTTGTGATAGAATCTCCAAAGCAGACACATGAATAATTTACACATAGCTGGATGTGTCTGGCTCCCATCCCGTCTTACAAAGCATCTCTGACCTAGCTTATGATGGCTTAATTGCTTCTCAAAGTCTGGTTTCTCTCGTTCTTGACAAATGTGAAATCTACAAACAATGGGTCAGTTAACCCAAACTCCACCAGTGCTGTAAAGATTTGTGCTGTGTCTTAGGAATGTGAGACACATGAAATAAGAACAATGCAACAATGATGTCTTACATTTAACCAGCAAATTTCAGTTTATAAATGTCCTGTATATATATTTGTATGTATAAATATCCTGTAGTCTTTACAAAAGTCCAGAAAATTAAGATTGTATAGTCTGAGAGTGCTCAGTGGGCATTCCTGAGCTTTGTACTGTAGGGTAGGGTTTATTCAATCCAGGAGGAGATAATGGAATACATTTTTCATTTGAGAAAGAACAGTTAAAAAGGAGTCTGCGAGTCTGACTTCTAGTCCTACTTTTATTTCCTCTTCTTTTGTTAACCTGGACAGGTCTCAAAGATAATTTCACTTCTCTGAACCCCAATTTCCTTATCTAAAGGGAGGATCATAATAACTTTCCTGACCACCCAACAGGGCTATTTTGAGATTAAATAAATTATTACATGGGAGATGCTTTATAACTATGAAGCAATCTTCTAAAATAAAGGAT
This sequence comes from Noctilio leporinus, assembly GCA_004026585.1. Taxonomy (NCBI): domain Eukaryota; kingdom Metazoa; phylum Chordata; class Mammalia; order Chiroptera; family Noctilionidae; genus Noctilio; species Noctilio leporinus. The sequence goes on along the minus strand of PVIW01001465.1, from coordinate 234,359 downwards.
TGTGTTTGCTTATTATTAATGTTATAGAGCAGCCATCCCCAACCTCTTTGGCACCAGGGACCAGTTTTGTGGAAGACAATGGTTCCATGGCTGGGGTGGGGGTGGGGGTGGGGGTGGGGGTGGGGCTGGGCTGGGGACCAGCAGGCGGAGTTCACGTGGTGATGTGAGTAAAGCTCACTTGTAGGTGGTTTTTAATAGGCCACAGCCCAGGGTTGAGGAATGCCTGTTATAGAGGACATACTGTGTGTATAACGGCAGGTATTATTGTTATTTAATGTAAATGACAAGGAGTAAGAATAATGTAATCATTATTGCTTATTAGCATCAATCAATTATTATACGGGGGAGGGGAGAGAGAGAGAGAGAGAGAGAGAGAGAGAGAGAGAGAGAGAGAGAGAGAGAGAAAGAGAGAAAGAGAAAGGGAAAGCAAGCAGGGGGCTGGCTTACTACCACCCCTATCTGCTTCTACTTAAGCAGCCTCTGCAGACAGGTGTCCCTGCCTCCAAGGGGAGCAGAGCAGCATGCGTGTTAACTGGGGGCGTTGTACCCTGGAAGAGAACAGTGAGACATAGGGAATGGGATCTGCTGTGAGGACCACACAGACTTACATGGGCTTCCTCCTTACCCTCCCTCCCTTCCTTTCTTCCTTCTTCCCTGGTTTCCATCTTTTATTCTCAAAGCACATTCCCTCTGATTTGGTCCTCGCACCAGCCGTGGGGAGAGACATATTGGTGACCTGATCCTCAGTTTATAGCAGAAAATGAGACACGGGCTTGAATGGTTCGCCCCGATCCCAGGCCGTGGCTGCGCTGTTACGAGAATATAAATCTCTGACTCCGGGTCCAGGGCCCTGCCCAGCTGTCACATTGCTCCTTAGACATTGGCATCGCAGCTGAACCAGGGTGGATTCCAGAGTGAGCCTGCGCCGGGGATCCTGGCCCCTCAGACAGACCTGGATCCCTGAGGCTGGGCTGAAGGGGTGGGATGGGTCTCTGGGCCCCAGGCTACACAGAACGGGTCTGACACCCTCCCCAGGGGACAAGCAGGGCTGAGGAAAGCTGGGGAGGGAACCAGCTCCCCACAGGCCACCTCATCCCGACTCAAGAGAACAAGTTCTCAGGCAGGAATGGAGGGAGGGCCACCCCACCCTCCACGGTGGCCACAGACGCCCAGACGCACTTGCTGAGCTCCAGGACCTGCTCCAAACACTCTCCAGGCATGAGCTCCCGGAACCTTCGCAGCGACTAAAACACGTGCACTTGAGTGTCCCCACTTTTTAAATGTGAGATTAAGGCAGAGGAGAGCAGATGATGGGTCACATGTCATACAATTAGCTCTCCAAGTGGCTGGGGTCTGCATGGGAAAACCTGGGCCAGAGTTAACAAACTAACAGGTGAGCTTGGCTGCATCACATGCACGTATGCACATGTGCAAGCATGTTTGAATTGCTCTCTGGCATGTCTGGGTTAGATGTAATGTGCTAATAACATAACTTTACAATTAAACTTATTTTGTTTTAATGTTTTAACTTTGGGAATTTTTAATTTCTCTGAAGACAACTTTTCAATAATGATTCCCATTGCAAGGCAGAGGAAACCTCTTATTTATCTTTGTAAGCCTTTTAGGTTCCCTAGAACTGTGCCTGCCCCATCATTTAAATGCATGAAATATTTGCTGAATGGATTTATAACACATTTTTTTTTTCAAAATGTGCTTGGACCAATTGCTTAGAAATCTCCTTTGCTTGTGAAAAGCTTAATTAGAAGGAAACTCATCTTTCTTGGAACAGTTACGTTATTGATCTTTGAAATTCTAGTTGTACTGGTATTACTCCATGCATCTGGGTTAAGTGGAATTATAGCAGAATATTCATTAATGTCTTCAAGAAGAGTATTATTTAATAAAATTTTTTATCTTCACCTGAGGACATTTTTTTTTTTTTTCGTTGCTTTTAGAGACAGAGGAAAGGAGAGAGGAAGGGAGAGAGAGAGAAACATCAATGTGAGAAAGAAACATTGATTGGTTGCTTCCTATTAGTGCCTGAACTGGGGATTGAACCTGCAACTTAGGGGTGTGCCCTGGCTGGGAATCAAACCCTCAAACTTTCAGAATGAACCGAGTCACACTGGCCAGGGCTTGGTTAATAAAAATTTTTAATATCAAATTTCTTGGTCTTCATTTACCTTCTCATTTGTAAAATAAGAAAGATTAGATAGCATTTAACTTAACAATGTTAAGATTTCATGATCTTCCTCTGATCATTTAGCTATCTCCAAAAACCCTGATTTGATATCTCAGGCATCTGGATCTCAACTTGGCTTTGCCAATTTTTGTATACAGTATTAATGAAGTGGATAAGGGGGCATATTGGGTGATTTGTGCCTGGATGCTTTCCCCTAGGAAACTAATAGTCATCCTTTAAGACCTAGGTTTGGTATCACCTCCTCTGCAAAGCCTTTCCAGTCCTTTTCCATGAACTGGCCCCTACCCAGCCCTGAATTCCCCAGGTCATGTAAGTTCCTTATCACCTCATTTCTCACTACATCCTGAACACATTCCTGTCATTAGACCTACATCTTTGATTTGTCTCTGATCATTTGGTTGAGAGTATATTTCTTTCTTTTGGAGTTGCTAGGCTTACCATTTTCATTTCCTAATAATGAAACCTGCACAGACTAAACAGCCAAGAGAAGGAAACAAGTGTATACTGACAGCATCACTTGAACACCTGATTCAGCTGTGTTTGAAGCTAGATTTTTTTCTAGATGTTTTGTGTCATTTGGTGGAGCCAAAATATCCCTCTTATCCTCTCTCATTCTATACTCAGTTGGATTTGTGTCACTTGCAGCTGAACCTCATAGTTTCTGACCTCAAGGGCTCTTATTTTTTGGTAGAGGTAAAACTGTAATTGAACTATTGCAAGAGTTCTTAGAAAGAGTTCAAAACACAAGGTGCTATAAGAACTCAGCAGAGGTGCTCCTAAGCTGTAGAGTCTTAGTTCCCAAAGTGCGGCCCGTAGGTAGCAGCATCTACATCACCTGAGAGCTTATTGGACAGGGAGCCCCTCATCTCATCTCTACTGAATGGGAAACTGCATCATAACAAAATGGCCAGGTGACTTATGGACACATTAAGCACATGAAAGTTTGAGAAAAGTTGCAATAAAGGACGCAGAGGTACACACACGCACACTTACGGACATTTTCCCATAAAGGGTGACACTTGTGGTGAATATTAAGAGATGACTAGGCCCGACTCCAGGAAGAGTTATGGGAAATAGGAGGAGAGGACACGTGATTCCAGGCAGACAGAGTAGTGGTAGGAGAGACGTGAGTGGCAGCAACTTTGAGCATGAGGTGAGCAGAGAAAGGTAGGAAAGGGGGCTGAATGAATGGATCAGCTATGTTTGTTGTAAGCCATAGGAAACCCTTCACAACAGCAGCATCTTATGTAGAGCAGGGAGCCTTTAGGGCAACTTAAATGACTCATGACTCTAGTGACTGGAAAGCCATGGCAGAGGAAAGAATTTACTACATGGTTCTCTAAATAGCCATCACCCTGAGGAAGGATGCAAACCTCAGTTTTACCATCACTGTAGTCAGATAGCCTTCCAAATTACCATGGATCCTCCCAACACAGCCTGCCCATGTTACACCCTCAACAGTCAAATTCGTTCTTTTCCAGGATCGCTAGGGTTTGCCTTTTAATGGCCAGTCTTGAATCAACTCAAGACAGCATTGATGGCTAACCTCACAGTTTCCCCTGAAGACCGCTTCCAGTGGAATTCTGATATTAACCAGAGTCAGATACCACTTTTCCCTGGGTCATTCTCACCATCTCCTGAAGCTCTGGTTTGGCAGAAAATGTCTCTTCTCAAGTTCCTTTGTGCACATCCTTTGGAGTCCATTATGAGATGAGGGAAGAGGGAAATTAGAATAAAACCGGGGATAAAAAAATAAAGCAAGATGATACTACATTAAATTTATGACATGACAGGCCCGGCTCATTTTACTTCATGAATAATGGTTAATCACTGTTTAAATCAAAGACTATTTACTAGCTGGTTCTCATAAATCAGGGTTGGGGCACAGAAATATTTATCATGAGCTAATGACATGTGACTTTAATGTAGCCAAATATTTTAATAAGATTGAGGATTCTTAGACACAATATTTTAAATGATGGTCAATCTCAAGGCACTAAGAGAGGAATTTTAAAGATATTTGAAGTCAAGCAATGCCCTTTAAAAACTGAACTTTAATGATGTCTATGCTTGCTCCCCAAATTGGTCCCTCCTGCCTCCTCTACCTTTGGCAGTTGAGATGTGGCCAGATTTATGGTACCTGGGTCATTTTCTTGACTACTTTTTCTCTGTTATACAGGCTATTAACTGTAATTTATGAGTGTGAGGAAAACATTCTAAATGTGAATAATTTTATAACTATTGGGGTGGGTCAAAAGAAGGAGCCAGTTACCTCCTTCTGGCCAGTGAGTCTAGAGTCATCCAATTTAATGTCATTCCCTAAAACTGCTATATGACTTTGAACAAGTCACTGCTCATCTCTGATCTTCATAAAATGACAGGATGGGGTGGTCTGGCTCCCCCTCTGCCTCTGCCCAGACTGGTTCATCTCAAGGACATGACTTGGAGCTATCACCTGTGTTCATACAAAATATGCACTTTATTTGGGGGGAAAGCTTGGTTGTGAAAGGGAAAAGTGAAAATAGGTCCCTACTGAAAGTGTACGTGAGGTTGGGGTAAGTTTCTTAAAGGGTGGCCCATATCGAGTATATTCAGATGCTGATGGGATGGGACCTGGGAGAATGAAATTTTATGAGGGGAAGGCAAATGTTGATAGTATAAGAACTTCCCAGGAGAAGAGAGGGGATGAGACCCAAAGTGTAAGAGGAAGGAGTGGTCTTGGATAAGAGAAACTGCTCATCTATTACAACAGGAGAAGAGTTGGAGAGAGGGGTATAATGCTTCATGACTGTGCTTTAAAAAGGCTGTTGAAAGAACTATAGGAGATGCAATGTTCTTAGAGAAGAGTTAGGTTTCTGTTAAAAAAAGAAAGTGGAGTGAATAATATGAGAAGGCATGCACATGATGGTGGCATTTTCTCATTTATGGAGCTGCATTTCCAGAGGACAGGGTACGGATAAGAGGAGGGGAGTATGAAATAGGAAGCTGGGCCAGAGGCCAATGGCTAGGGGTGGGATTCAAAGGCGTTGCTTCAGCTTGGAACGTTTGTATTTGGAAATTGATGCAAGAGGCAAGATGGTGTTATTTCTGGTGGCATATTGGTGGAGAGTGGGCATTGGGCATAGTGGACAGAGAAAATGGGTTACCAGGCTCTAGAAGCTGCCTCAGTCTCAATACCAGGGCTCATGGAAACATGGGTGCCAGGTGTGCCTCCTCTGGTTTGCTGTATTTCACCTGAGATTCAAATTCTTTCAGCTTTTTTGCTTTGGGATAACATATTCATGCATCTGTTCAGTTGTTCAATCATTTATTTGATAAATGTACTAAGTAAGAATCTATGGGTCATAAGGTCATTACGTAGAAGTTACAGGAAGTTTGTCTTTAATTCAACCAAAAATAACACCTAATAAATTTCTCCCACTTTGCTTTAGCCACAGTGGCTTTCCTAGTGCTATGGGAACATTCAAGTTTATTCTCTTTTTTGGGTTCTTGGGATTTTCTGTTCTGTCTGGAATGTTCTCTTTCCATCCCTAAACCTGTGTATAACCTGCTCCTGTACTTTAGGGGACATTTTTGCTCAATGTCACCTCCTCAAGAAGACCTTCCTGGACCAGCTTAGTGAAGACCCATTATTGTACTGCTTTCTCTTACAATGCTTTGTGGTTTTCTTTTGCTTTTATTATGCATGTTGGTTAGTTTTTTAAAATATTGTCTGTCTCATCTATTAGAATGTAAGCTCTATGAAGTTAGGAACTTTGTTCTATTTCTTTTTTCCCCCATATTGCCTCAGAGAGTCCTGATGTACAGTAAGTGCCCAATAAATGTCTGTGTTTCACTGCTGAGAGAATGAACAAACTAGAACTATTAAAGGTACCGAGGTACCTTCTCTGTAGGTATTCAAGCCTGATCATCTGTGACTTGCATTAGGTGGGAGATTCAGTGAGAATATATCGTAGTTTCTTTTCCACTCTACTCTTTTCTGATTGTTCCTTTCTCTATTTATTAGAGTCATTTCTTGGACAACTGGAAACAATTGTATGAATTGAAAGGAATGCTTGAGAAATTGCTATTTTTTTCTTATAGCCCAGGAAAAGAAACTGAGAGATGTTCTCATTAAACCTCTTATCCAGCACCAAAGGTATACGAGGCTCCTAAAGAGCTTGACTTGTTGCCCTTTCCCTTTCTTGCTGTCATCAGCAACACTGTGACAACAGCTCCACCAGTAGTCAGCTACCTGCTAGGCATGTGAGTGAGGTCATCAACCAGCAGCAGATGCAAATTCAGTAATGAGCCCAGTCAACACGTGGGGAGCAGCCATCCCAGCTCACTCAAATTCCTGAACCACTGAATCACAGGCAGAATAAAGATGATTGTGTTAAGTCATTACATTTTTAGAGTAGTTTGTTACACAGCAAAGACAAACTGATACAAGAACGAAAATGTTAATGATTTCTTTTTCTTTTTAAATGATTTTTTATTGATTTATTATTATTGTATTATTTACGAGTGAAAAAAATCCAAGGCAGAAAGAGCACCAAGAAAGGATGGTGCCTATCAACACCAAGTATAAACAGCTCACACAGAAACCACCCATTTTTACTCTAGTTAAAAATAAATCACCAGGCCCTGGCTGGTGGCTCAGTGGATAAGGCATCAACCTGCGAACCCAAAAGTTGCTGGTTCGATTCCCCAGGCAGGGCGCATAACCAGGTTGCAAGCCAGGTCTCTAGCCAGCTCCGTAGCTGGAGGCAGATGAAAGGCAAACCATACATTGATATCTCCCTCCTTTTCTGCTTCTCTCCCTTCCCCTCTCTCAAAAAATAATAAATAAAAATCTTTAAAAAATTATCCAATTGGGAAACATTTTCTTTTGTTTTAGTTTTAGTGTTGTTTTTGTAAAAAAAGTCAAGCTACTAGATAGAATAAGCTAAAAACACTTGTAATGAACTAGCAAGACTCAGGTTGGCTTGGAATTTTGAAAATTATAGGGTCCATATTATTAATGACCATCAAGAGCAAACGTAATAAAGCAAGTTGTAGGTTCATTTGTAAAGGAGATAATTACCATTTATTAAGTGCCTCTCTGAGTCTGCTCAACAAAATGAGATAATTTGCCCATGTGTAAACAACTTTTTAAAGTAACAGAACTGGGATTTTGTTCCCAGGAATTCTTCCATGTGGGTAGCCTGGGATTCTTCCTTTCCAAGCGGTCTGCTGCTCACAATCTTACAATGAGGAAGGAATGATGTCTCTTTGTTTTACTCTCTCTTTTCTATCAATATATAGATCAACCTTTACCTGTTTTTGAGTTTGACTTCATTATTCCTACCTGGGAAAATTAGCACAAAAAGCCTCATTTTATTGAGTTTTAAAAGGGAGATTGATTTTATACCAAAAGGGTTTTACCTGGCTTATATGAGAGGGTGACATGTATGAAAAGTACTTTGTAAGCTGTGCCCTGAAGCCTGGTGCAATATATGGTTGAACTGGCTTAGTAGTTTTACCACTGGCTTCAGGTCCATTTTCCTCCATTAACCTGATTTCTAATTGAAGATAATACCATGCTTACCTTGTATGGTGCTTGGTTGAGCAAATGAGATAAAGGATAAATAGAGATTATAACAATACCTGGTGTGAAATGGGTACTCAATGTGAGCACCATCCTTTTCATCCTTCTCCTCCTCTTCCTCATTAAATACTATCACTGTCAGAGTTAGATTGAAATGTGTGTAGATGTGCATGTGTGTTCATAGAGTATTTAAGCTTCGTGGAACTTTAGAAAGAATATAATCATTTCTCTCATTTTACAGAAAGAAAATTAAAAATTAACTTGCCTAAGGTCACACAGCTCAACTACAGATAAGCTGAGTTCAAATGCTGAGCTTGTGAATTGTTATATTAGCTTTCAACCATTTATATAAAAAAATTCAATGGTAAGTTAGATTTAGAAATATACTCAGCAAATAAGGTTTCTGTTCATGACTGGGTGGCAGTGGAAATGACAAGTACCATAATGGTTACATGCCCCTGTTGAAACTAGAACATAGGCCACCAGGCTTAGAAAAGGCCACACGTCAACAACTTCCTATTTTTCTCCATTCCAAGATAAAGTCTTTCAAATTATATATCACCCTGGAAAGGCCATGTGTCTAAAATTGCTTCGGCTTGGGAGAGAGGTTTTAGGTCAGATGTATTACTCTTATTCCACTTGAACTTTATTTTTTTCTCTCCTCTTGAGATCTGAAACTCAGTGATCTTTGTCACAATTCATGATCCCAAGAAAACTTGAAAAATAGTTACCCTATAATAACCAAGGAGCAGAACCTCTATATGTATAGCTCTGGAAAATGCACAAAAGAGGAAGCTGAGTAATTTTCAGTGTAGATGGGGACAGAGAGGATTGTTTTGTGTGCCTTCTAGGGGTGACTTCCCTGCTATGCTCTGAGTGCTGTCCATCCCCACCCCCCGGCCCACTATGAAAGGGGGCCAAGACAGCACTGCATACCCTCTCTTGTAGCTCTAGCCAGTTGAGTCTGTGTTAGATGCTTGACTTGAGATGGCCTGTCTGTTTTCTCCCTTGGGAACTTAGACTCCTTTGGGAGTCAAAATGCCAGTCCATCCCTGCTGGCCACTTGACGTGTTATTGAGGGGCAGTGATTGTTTTCTTTGAGAACCAAGAAGCAGAAAAAGGAGATCAGCAAAGGAGGAAGAGAGTACATCAATGGTCGTCACTATAATTCTGAGGTTGTTCCTTAGTTTAGTTAATATATTCTCACTAATACAGATGGAAGAATAAAATGTACCATCAAGTAAATTGATAATATTTATACCTTATAATCCAACACTTTCATATACACGTAGTACATGTATTATATATAACATATAGATATATTATAATCTATATATCTCCAAGGGAAACCTTATATATTTGCAAAAAAAAATACATATATGTATATATCTCAAAGGGAAACCTTATGTATTTGCAAAAAATATATAAATTAAAAGGTGAAAATGTAATGCTCATCAATGGAAAAATGAATACATAAACTATACAAATGGATCACTAGGCAGCAATTAAAATAAATGAAATAGAGGTATACCTATCAACAGGGAAAAGTATCTGAAATATGTCTAGTGCTCAGTGAAACAAAATTATAGAAAGATACACCTAAGTTTTAAATTTATTTAAAAATGAGGAACAGATAATGCTGAAATTGGGAAAAAGTCAAGTGATGAGTCCATGGTGCCATGCAAAATATTTCACACCTTAAAAAGTAAACAACATAAAGCCATCCTGATATCCTGACCATCTATTCAGTACTTAAGGACACCATTGGTGAGTTTGGGTCAATTCTTATCTACACTGTGTCTTCAGTGACAGATTTAAACAATTTTCAGTGGTGGAGAGGATTGGGCTCTAAAGTCAGACAGATAGGTTCAGGCTCACACTACTGGTTTTGCCTTGAAAAATTTCTTACTCTTCAAATTTTAGTTCCTTTATTACTTTCTCGCTGGATGGATTTAAAATGACATGTTGATAGATACAAACATATAATTATTATATCTTTTATATAAAATAGCAGAGAGGCTTGTAGGCATGTTCAATATAACTGTAATATAGCTATAATCTATATCAATTTTTCTCATGAGTTATAGAAGAATTCTCTCATTATTAAAAGTTCTTCATTAGTAGTATGTAAAATTGTCTTAAGTAAATATTACACAATTTATTTAATTGCTTTGAACACTTTATTTCCAGGCATTTACCTCTGTAAATTATCCCTCATCAAATATGTTTGTATAAGTAATTTTTCCCATAGCTTATATTATGTCTGTACAAAATAATTATTAAAATTAGAATTAATAGGTTACATGACATTTATATTTTAAAGCATATGATACATATTTGCAAATTTTTCCATAATAATGTTGGACATTTTACAGGTTGTGTGACTTTAAATAAATTACTTAATATCCTCTGTCCTTAGACCTTTTTTATCCCTTCATCTTAAAGTGAGTGGTTTAACAGAGTAGCTGTATCTCAGGGTGAGCATTAGATTAAAATGAGAATATAGATCCAAAGCACTTCTGACAGCTCCTAAGATAGACTTAGCACTCAATAAATAAAAGCTATTTTATTAGAACTTTATTCTGAATACCAACATGTGTCTGCTCCTAGTATTTTATTCTGCATGGCAGCATGTACCCTCCTCCTGGCTAATCTAATCGATCAAAAAAGTAATATTACTTCTTTGTTAACTTGCAGCTCTTTGATTACAAAATAATTTGAATACTTTTCTTGCATTGTCTCATTTACATCTATCTACGTATATTATAAAGCACTGGGATATTCCTTATTTATCAACTGGAGTAGATAGGTTAAGTAAGTTTCCCAGGTCACACAGATAGTAAGTGGTGGAATTAGGACTCAAATGTTTATTGGGCTAACTCAGGGCCATGGTTTGCTTGTCTGCAAAGTAGACATATGACAATTTACTTATCCTGGATTATTAGACATTTAGCTCACTCACAATTAAACACAACTGCCAATGACTGAATATTTTTGTGAAATGACTGAAGAGGTTTACCTCTTTCTTGACCAACACCCTCTTCCATGCTGTCTTCTTGTTTCTCAAACACATTAAGCTTGACTCCTGCCTCAGGAGTTTTGCACTTAATGTCTCTTGTGCTGGAACTACCCGTCCTCATGGAGGGCACAGTCTTTTCTCTCATTGCATTCATTTCTTTGTTAACTATCATTTCCTTTGAGACACCTGCCCTAGTTTCCCCCTCCATTGTCTATCTCTTCTTTGACTCATTTTCTTTTCAGCACTTGTCAAGAGTTGGTATTATTATATGTTTAATTATGCATTTATCACTAAAAATTAATTTCCATGAGGACAGGGTTCTGGTCTTTCTTGCTTCCGTAGTGCTTTAGAACAGGGGTCTGTCCCCAACCTTGAGGCCACAGGCTGGTACCTTTCTGGTCCTGTTAGGAACCAGGCTGCACAGCAGGAGGTGAGCTTGAATGTAATATGCTTGAATCATTCTGAAACCAACCCCTTTCACCTGGTATGTGAAAAAAATGTCTTCCACCAAACCAGCCCTTGGTGCCAAAGAGGTTGGGGACTGCTGCCTGAAATACATCTGTTTCAATGAGAGGTGTCCAACTGACATTTGTCAAGTGAATGGATAATAGAAAATTTCCCCAGATGTCCGAGTATTTGTAACGGTGATTGGAATCATTATGTTGACAGGTTGGACAATATAAGGTTCTTATCACATTCTGTACAACTGCCCTCCAAAAGGATTTGCACTAGTTTAACTTGACACCAACAAAATGGGAAACTGCCTCTTTTGCTGTTCCCTAGACTGACTGGATGTGACCCAACTATGACGGTCAATATTCTAATATCCTGATTTTAAAAAAGCAGACATGCACCCTTTTCCCCAGAGGTCTGGCCTAAGGAAGAGATTGGGTTCTCTTTGTCAGAGGATGTTACAAGTCACATCTGCTGCTTCTTATTTTCTTCCTTATGCTTTTTCTTCTCAATTCCTGCCCTCTCTAAGAAGGAAAGGCTGAGCATTATAATCAGTCTTGGGCAAGTGTTTGGAGAGACAATGAGATCATAGCATAAACTTGGTGCAGGTTTAAAGCATAAACTTCGGAGTCATTGGAGATGCAAATCATGCTCCGCTTTCCCCAGGGACTCTCTAGGCCTCAAGTTCTGCAAATCAGGGATCATAAACCAGTGTCCACTTTATAGATTATTATCAGGAATAAATTTAGTCATGTGTGACATTTGCAGTACAATGCAGGCTCATGGTAAGCCTACAATTTACTGAAAATTAAAGAAACCAACATTCATTCCAAAGAAACAACCAAGCCATTTCTTTGGACCCAGCAAGTTCTTGGACAGTGTGTAAGACTGGCGGGGTGGGGGGACACTCTGTAGTCTTCCTCTGTTGCAAGGCTGACAGGAAGGGCAGGGGTACCAGTGGTGTAACTGGCCTGGTCACTCTTTGTGATGGGGCAAGAGTGTTGGGACCGTGATAAGTGCATGGGAAATGAGAAGTTAGTGAGGCCCAACATGTAAGAAAGCCCTCAAGTATGGACAGAGAGGAAATGGGGTATTGGCTGCAATGCTGACTAGCTAGTCTTTTAATAGAGCTATATTCCCAGAAAGAGCTGCTCTGCTACAGAATGTCCCCAAACTAGCACCCTGAAACTTTTCAGCAGCACGACTCGACAGCAGCTTTTTCTGGCCGGTGACAGCTAAGGCAGGATAATCTCTTTTGTCAGGTTTACAAGGCTGAGTTTCTCTGACAAATAACAGTTCTGACTAATATTTATTAAGAACTTACTATGGAACAGATAATTATTAAGCATTTTAAATAAATTCATTCATTGAAGAGACAGTTCCAACCTCTGCTATGTCCCAGGCATGATTCTGAGTGCTAGGGACACAGCAGTGAACAGAAGAGACAAAATCCTTACTATCATAAAGTCTCCAGTGATCTTCAGTATTCCCCTACTGACTCTAATAGTAATTTGGTTGATTCTTTGAGGTTTTCCAGATATATAGTCATAGAGCGTAGAAATAATGAGAATCTTAACTCTTTAATTTGAGCTTTTACTCTTCTCCTTTTCTAAGTCAATCCTGGCTGATGACATGGAGGCTGAGCCGAGCTGGCAGCAGTGGGTGGGGTAGCATCCAATGGACTTAACTGTGGGGAGAGATGGGGTGCAGAAGCTGGAGCCCATTGTAACACCGGACGGCATGGGATTGGCCATTAAGGTCCTAGAACCTGGAGATGATTTGTTCCATGGTTTGGGGAAGCTTGGATGCCTTGAATAACATCCCAAACACAGAAGGTGCCTTTGGGGAGTCCCAGTGCTGGGGGCTATATCATTTGTGGTCCCTATGATGCATTTGGCATAATTTGACCATCAGATTTCTGTGCTATATTGCAATCATCTGTTCATCTGTTTTTCATATTCTGTTCAGCCATCATCTATTCAGCTGAACAGCGAGCTCCTTGAGGTTAGAAATCATGCTTTTTACCTTTCCATATACCCAGCTGCTAGCAGAATGCCCAGGAAAGTGTAGTCTCTTGGCAAATGCTGGTTAATGAGTTATTAAATTGCTAAATGTGTGAATGAATAGATGAGCAGACAAAGTGTGCATTTTTAAAAAGACTTTATTATTTTTTATAGAGAAGGGAGGGGAAAGAGGCAGAGAGGAAGAGAAACATCAATATATGCTTGCCTTTCACTTGCCTCCAGCTACGGACCTGGCTGGAGACCTGGCTTGCAACCTGATTATGTGCCCTGGCTGGGAATCGAACCAGCGACCTCTGGATCTGCAGGCCGGCACCTTATTCACTGAGCCACCAGCCAGGGCTGAAGCTGTGCGTTTTTGTTGGATATTGAATGAATGAAGAGACAGTCATGACTCCATTGAGTTTTTCACGCCTCAAACGGAGGAATGAAATGAGGTGGAAACCTTACTTCCCCTTTCCTGGGTTCAGAGTTGAGGCAGCCAGTGGGTCAAATGAGCTGGCTTAGTTCCTCTGTTGGGCTTCCTTTCTCTTTCAGGATTGATGGTATGGTAGGGACATGATTTAGCAACAATGTCTCCTTTACATTTTCTCAGGAACTATTGTTCTTCTGGGGGCTAATTTCTTTTTTCTCAACAAACAAAAAGCCTAAACAGGTTCTCCTTCACTAGCAAACGGTACTACCCAAAGCTGTTGGTCCTTTTTAGGAAATAATGCCTGCTTTATTCAAAGGTGGGGCATCAGTGGTGGGAATGGTGAGCCTACTATTTGCAAAGATCATCATATAATGCTTTTGCAATTACTTGACTATCTTGAGATTATATATATATAATATCTATCTATCTATCTATCTATCTATCTATCTATCTATCTATATATCTTAATGCTTAAATTGGGGTCTCATGAATTTCATCAAACAATAATAGGTTTACCTGATTCCATCGAGTCATGTCTTTAGCACCTTGTAGATTTAGCTTCCAACTCCGAGATTGTGAATATAGATTCTATTTGGTATGCCAAATGTGGCTGACTGTGGACAGCTGTGTTATGCTGGGGATTGCTGTGTTTGAAAGATACTGAGCCCTGGCTGGTGGCACAGTGGATAAGGAGGCGACCTGTGAACCCAAAGGTCACTGGTTCGATTCCCAGCCAGGGCACATAACCAGGTCTCCAGCCAGGTCTGTAGCTGGAAGCAGGTGAAAGGCAACCATACATTGATATCTTTCTTCTTCTCTACCTCTTTCCCTTCCCCTCTCTCTAAACATAATAAATAAAATCTTTAAAAAAAAGAAAGAGGCCCTGGCTGGTAGCACAGTGGTTAAGGTGCCGGCCTGCGAACCCAAAGGTCGCAGGTTCGATTCCCCAGCCAGGGCACATAACCAGGTTGCAAACCAGGTCTCCAGTCAGGTCTGTGGCTGGAGGCAGGTGAAACGCAACCATACATTGATGTTTCTCTCCCTCTCTGCCTCTCTCCCTTCCCCTCTTTCTAAAAA
>PVIW01001465.1:0-219502 GCA_004026585.1 Noctilio leporinus | reverse complement strand
ATCTTAAAAAAAAAAAAAAAAAAGAAAGAAAGAAAGAAAGATGCTGAAGTCGTAGGTTGTATCTGGGCTTAATGCAAAAAGTTCTACTCTGGCTGTGGGAAGAAGGAAGTGTAGCTCACACACTCCATGTTTATTTATATTTTATGTTCTAACACTTGTGGACAGTAAATGTTTCCCACTCTGTATGACCCTCCTCCCAGTCTTTTGGCCACCTCAGCCCACAATAACATTGTTCTTAGGCCTCCATCAGGGTGGCCTGTTTGGCCCATCCAATTACAGCCCCCTAAGATTTCTTAGTGAACTGGTCAAGCCATATGCATGTTTTGTCTCCCCAGGTGTATGGTAGAGGAAGTGTGTGTCAATGGGAGTCTTGAATGAACTTGAAAAACTCAGAATCCACACTTTGCCATCTAATGCTGTATTCTCGCTGGAGCAAGTCATTTAACCTTTCTAAGACCTAATGTACTCTATAAAGAATAGCTCCCATAATTGAGAAGATTAAATTAGATAATGCAAGTATTTAATGCATAGTAGGGTCTCAAAGAATGTTGTCACAGTCACCTTGAAGGCATATAATGACCTCTAGCCTTGTAAGGCATGATCATTTGGATGGTCATTGGGAGCAGAGAGGAAATATTGCCTGGGAGAGAACAATTTTCTTAATGGTCTCTGATTCTGTGATTCCTTATATAAAGCCATCGGTAACATGGCAAATAATTGTTGCTGTGTGCTTGGGTTCTACTGGTAAGATTGTCCAGACAGAGCAGACAGTCACATTAAGTTATCTTGACAAGTTCCATTAAGTATTCAATACCTTAAGTTTTAAAAATCTGATTCCATGCTTACTAAGCTGTTGGTTTTGATTTCTGCTCTATACAGGGATAAAATAGTCTTATGATGAGGACATCAGTGTTCTGGTCACCATGACAATTATTTGTAACTGTAATTTACTCAATTGGCAAAGGTAGGACAGACTGTGAATATTACAATTTTCATAATGTTAAGTTCTCATTACAGATTAATAAATTGTCCCTCTAGCACCCTGCTTTAGCTGAAGGCACAGCTTTCAATAAGAGGTCTTCTTTTTAAAAATAAATCTGCAAAGATGTGGACCAGACTCTGAGCAATGGTGAATTTATGAAGGTACTAAATGCAACACTGTGAGGAGTTATGCAGGACAGAAGTCGCCTTTCCCCTCAGTGTGTCCCACATTGGCACTGGCAGAGTTTACTGAGATTCTTTTCTTGGAATGTCTACAGGTCAAAACTCCATGAGGCTGTGGACTGTGAATCTGCTGTCTTTCTGTGTTATTTTCTCTTTCTGGAATGCATTTCTTCTATCTTCACCCCAAAGCATGGGAGGATGTGGGAATTAAAATTGGTAAGGGATTCAGTGTTCCAGGGGTACTTTGGGAATACAGTGGTGAATAAGATGAACAAGTTTTGCTTCTACGAAGCTTACATTCTAAGCGAATGGATCTGGAAGTACTTTATATTTTCAAGAACGTTCTACAAAAGTAACTATTATTAGAACAACTCTGATAGCTCAGTATGAATGTTGGATCTTTGATACTATCTCTGGCTCTCACAGGGAAACTGAACTCCTTTCTGTGCTTCCCCCAGAGCTCAAGCTCCCTTTGAACAGGATGATCAAACTCCATATTTTGATTATCTATTTACATGTCTCTTTTCTACATTACTTGATAATTTTATTAAAGGCAAGAACTCTGTCTGGTTCTTATTAAATCATTGGCATCCAGCACAGTCCCTGGAAACATAGTAGATGCTATCATGTGTTTGCAGTAAAGTAAGGGTGAGATTTCAGTCCTATTATGGTAAATGATCCAACTATTTTCAAATCATGCCAACCAATTACCGTTTTACCTACACAAAGAACAAATAGTATTGAAATATTACTGAATTAGTACCTGATTGCCCTTTCTTCTGGCCAAAGCTGGAATAAAGTAGGTGACTTAGAATTGAGGCCAATGTGGAACTTATTACTGCTATTGTTACCCACATCCTACCTCTCAGACACTAAATTCAAACATGAAGGTTAGGACGTTCATTTGTATCTACAGATAAGGGAAAGGCCCAAGAAGATCCTCAAGTCCAAATAACCTTCTGGCCAGGTGGAATAAGTGGAAGAGAGAGGAGAGAGAGAAAAAAAAATCAACCCTATGAGTGGCCAGCACTGTCCTAGGTCTGAGATAGGCAGCCTGAAAGAATCAGTCTGAGTGCTGTAATTTTAACAGTCACACACAGCTCCAGTGCACATCAACTGATGGCTCTGAGAGCCACTGGTTCAATTAGCCACACCTTCTTGCCAGACCCAATTCCCTCTAAAAGGGCCACTTGACATTCTCCTGGCTTCACCAGGTTCAGCATATTTGGTTACTAATTTTCACAAAGCCACCGTAGTGGTAACCAATTCTATGTGGGCTCCTACCAACTTCATTCACATGGCCCAACCCAATAGCCCCTCACCTGAACTCATCATGCTTCCTGCCCCATGGGTTCCTCTTGAACCTGAGGCTCTGTGGAACACAAAGATGGAAGATCAAGTATTTCTCCAACCTCTCCCTGTGCTAGGATGCAATTGTTCATACAGCACCTCTTGGCAATATCCCCAAAGATCAATGCATTGGATGTACTTGACTTGAATGATGGCCAGCTCGGGAATGGCATATTGGCTCTTCCTCTCTTCCTTCCATAAGTTCTGGGGAGATATGAAGCAAGTGTAGCTTGGGAAGGGAGGGCTAGCATACCCTCCCCCTAGAGACGGTTAATTAATTAACCATTAGACCAATATTTAACGGAGTCCCCAAACTAATCTGTATATTAGAATCACCTGAGGAGCTTTAAAAAATTTGAAAGCCCCACCATCCCTTGAGTATAGCAGTGACAATCTGTGGGGATTTGATATACCCAAGGCAGTGGTACTGTTTGAAGATCTCCAGTGATTCCAGTGTGCAGATAAGCTAGGGACCACTGAACTAAACGACAGCAGAATTAAACCAAAAATAAATAGTCCACTACAAGTTTTAATTGGGACATGGTTGTTCAAAAATTAGGGAGAGAATATAAGTTTGCCATGTTTATATATGATGTATGGAGAAATATACTGACCACTGACCTAAGGAAATTCTATGGAAAGGAGAAAAGAAGCAGAAATGTCTGCAGAAAGCCTGGAGCTGCTGCAAAACCATGCCTGTCATCCAGTACCTGCTCAGGGTGACCCTTTGGCATGGACAGAGGAAGGGCTGATTGGGAAATCTTAAGTGCCGTAGGGTATCTGTGGCTTTCTATAACATTTGGAAATGCCCCTTTTTGACTCACCTTCCATACTTGGCATTCAGAAAAGATACTTTCATTAAAAATCACTTGATAAGATCTTTTGGCCAGGTCATCTGCTTTCAAGTCTCCACGGCAGCTGGCTATTTGAAGGAAAAAATTTTAAAGCTGAATGTTGGAAAAAGAGAGAGAGAAAGAAAGAGAAAGAGGCGGGGGGAGAGAAGTAAAAGAGAGAGTTTGAAGATGATATATTTGTGAACAGGTACTTCTGGGAAGACGAAAGTTCCTGTCTTTATGGAACTCTAACTGGTTATAATTTGTCAATGATTAATGATTCAGATGCAAAGAATCCAGACTATTCAGAAATATCTGACTCCCCCAGTTATTGAGCTTGGGAATCAGTATGCAAGTGGAAAGAATTTGAGCTTTAAAAATCAGTAGAAGCAGAGCTCAAATGTAGATATTTCCCCTTACTTAACAGACCTGTAACTGTGCAAAAGTTAACCCCAAATTTAATTTTTTGTCTTGTCATTTTTTTTAGCTTGTTTGATCATTAAAAATAATGGCCAAGTGTGAACATCTGATAGGATTGTTAGGAAGACTCCTTGAATGGTAGGAATTAATTGGTCTAGTACGTAGTTCAACTAAGCAATCTCTGTTCCTTTTTTTGGTCACTCTTTTCCCCACTCCCATGTCTCCTTAGAGTGTCTTGATGAACTTGCATAGTTGTCATTGGACAATATAATTTGTGCATAACTAAATAGGAAATAATATCTTTTTTCTGTTGCTTAAAATTATATGTCAGCTTTCTAATTGTTATGTGCCATAGCATGGAATAAAAAGAGCACAGTGCCTGGCAGATCTTTTTGAATAAATGAATGAAAGAGCTTTGTACTGGGATTTGAGAGACCTGGGATCAAGTTCAATGACTACTAAGCAGTGAGACATTGAGCAAGTCATTGACCCTGTCCAGGCCTCATTTTCCTGATCTGAAAAAGGAGAGAGTTAGAGAAAATGATTTCAACTGTTTCATTCATCTCTAAAATTCTGAGATTTTGTTAATATGTGAGCACTCTGTTTCCTTTGACTGTACCTTGTTCATCTCAAATAGGGTTGCAGTACAACTCATCACTTTGCATTGCCAACTAGGTGTTTGCCCCCAAATTGGGCATGCCCTGTCTTTGACATGGAAGGCAATAAGAGTAGAGGTTCACAGCACAGGCTTTGGAGTCAGTATGCCTCAGTATCATGTATAGTCCTTCACTTCTGGGTGGTGGGACCTTAAAGAAATTACTCAACCTTTTTGTGCCTCACTTTTCTCATCTGCTCAATGGGTTTGATGAGATTACTCTTTGCCATAAGTGGTTATTAGGATAATTAACGAATCAATCCTCATTTGAAGCACAGAGCATGCTCAATAAGTGTTTACTCACCTGGCTGGTGTGGTTTAGTGGATTGAGCACCTGCCTGTGAACTCAAGGGTCACCAGTTCGATTCCCAGTCAGGGCATGTAACTGGATTGCAAACCAGGTCTCCAGCCAGGTCTCCAGCCAAGTCCCCAGCTGGAGACAGGTGAAAGGCAACCAAACATTGATGTCTCTATCCTTCTCTGCCTCCCTCCCTGCCTTTCTAAAAATAATGAAGAAAATCTTTAAAACAAACAAAAGAATAAATGTTAACTCTCAGTCTTAAGTTCTATCTTTAGCCAGCCCAATATCTGGTAAGTAAATATTTTTGAGCATATGAGTGACTCATTTAAAAATATGCCTGCAGAGTGAATGCCGTATGCAAAATATGTAGCTTCTGGTATGAAAGACTTGATCAGGTAACCAAAACTCAGAAATTGCTAGCAGTTCTGAAAACTCATGAGTTTGGAAGCCATGTCAGAAGTCAAAAGCATTTCAACTGACAGCTTCTTGTGGTCCCATTGGGAGTATGTCAGCACATTAGGAAAAGGCCCAGGATTCTCACTCCTGGCTGTTCCACCCATGTCTGTAATGTTTTTGAGGTTTGTCTTGATAAGTAGCTTAATGCTGGGAGGGAGACAGCAAGTCTTCATTAGGATGGGATTATGGAGCATCAGTTTCCTGAATTCCTTCTCCTCATCCTTAACCCTTTTCTCTCAGTTCACTGAATTACCAGCTGCTCCACAATTTATCTACCGGTGTCAATTTCCAGTCTATGTATGGGTGCTCATGAACATGTGAATTTTGGAGGAATTGGAAAAAGTCTCTTAAAAATAACTTCATAGACGTATAATTCACATTCCATATAAGTCACATGTTTAAAGTATTCAACTCAATGATTTTTGGTTCATAGCAGCATTGGGCACCACCACAGTCCATTTTAGAACATTCCCAACCCCCAAAAGAAATCCTATCTTTGCTTATTAGCAGTCATTCCTCATCTTATGCAACAACTCTGCAACCTAATCTTTTTATAACATACTCTAGAAATGTGAATTCTCTGTAAGTCATCCACATTTATTGAAACTATTATGAGCGAGATGCTCTTCCAGGTTCTAGTGACAGGGAGCCAAACAGAGTGACCAGCAAGCCATCCGGTCATCAGGCACCGTATGTGCTGTCCTGGAGGCTACAGATGGGCCCCCAATTCAAAACAAAGTGGGACAAAACCCATGTTGGTACCAGAAGGGAGCAGGAAGACATATTTGTGATATTTCTACTTGGTGCCAGGCTCTCTGCCAGATCCCTCTGCTAGTCAGCAGTGGACTGGCATCTGTCTGACTTCAAAGCCTATGTTCTTGAAAAGAGAGCATGACAGATAAAAACTTAGTTGAATAAGACGATTAGATGTTTCCCTTTAGCCAGCTGTGAAAATCTCTGGATTTGCTGGCTCCCAAGCCAGCTGCCTCCTAACACATTGCTTCCTGTTGTTTCGAACAAAAATATAAAGTCAACAACCCCAAGACCTTTGGTCATGAGTCGCCAATGTAAATGCTTTTCTGCCCTGGATACAGTTGGCTGAACCAATAGCATCTTTGTTAGTGGAATTATGGGGGTGGGACTGGGGAGAGGAGAGTCAAAGGGTAATTAAAGTGACTTACATTTCTCTGTTTCCCTCCCATAATCCCGAGGATTTAAATTCTTCAACAAATCAAATTCAGTTTGAGTTTGGAGCTTCTTACATGAAAAGCCAGGTTTAAAAATAGCTGTTCATGCTCCGATGACTGTAAACAAACATTGGAGAATGGAGTCGAATGAAGGGCAACAGACATTACGCATCTTTGCAGGAATGTGGAATTTAATATAAACGGAGTAACCTTTGTGCATATCTACTCTGCCTTCGCTCTGTATCACCAGCAGAGTTCTTTGGGGGAAGAATCATCATGAAATGTTAGAGTTGAAAAGGGTTTTAGATATCATACAGATTCACAGCTTCCTTTTAGAAACTAGGGTAGAAGAGAGTGAGAGAAGGGCAGCAGTTGTGTATCTAGTTGGTGGTAGCAACAAGGGGACCGTCTAGTTCTGAAGCATCTATCTCTAAGAATGTAAAACAATATGGAAAAGGCATTTACACACCTGTGAGCTAATTTCCTGATTACCTGACGAGCCACATATGATGGCTCAGGGCTATGGGTTTGGAGTCAGGGCACCTGAACTTAAGTTTCAGTTCTGCTATTTACCGCATGGTAAGTTTAATATTTTACTTTTCTGGAAAAAAAATCATAGTATCTTTTACATAAAGTTGTTGGAATGGTTAAATGGGGCATATAAGTAATTCTTTAACTCACATTTGATGTTTAATAAACATCCTCTTTATTTTCTTCCCACTCTTGCTTTTCTCTTCATTTATGATGTTGTACATGCCTTCCCACATTTCTTTGAGCCATTAAGTAGATCCATGGCTACTTTCTGAGAAAAATACTGCCCCTTCCACAGTATGAATGAAGCTTAATCTTAAATCATCGGTCAGTTGCTCTCATTTATTACATGTCTACTGTATTCCAGATACTTTATGTGTATTATTTCTGATTTTCATAATACCACTGAAAAATGATATTATGAAAAATAATTGGAAAAAAATGGTTTTTTTCCACTTTATAGACAAAGAAAATGAAGTTCCAAGAGGATAATTAACAAGCTCAAAATCCCATACATTGAAGTCAAATTCTCCAAATTTGTACTTTATCTTTGTATTCACCCTGTCTCACAAAGGTTATGATTATAACCTCTTTATTGTTTTTTAAAAATTTATTATTTTTAAAGAGAGGGAAAGGGAGAGAGACATCCATGCAGGGTTGCTTTTCACGTGCCTCCAGCTACAGACCTGGCTAGAGACCTGGCTTGCAACCTGGTTATGTGCCCTGGCTGGGAATTGAACCAGTGACCTTTGGGTTTGCAGGCTGACTCCTTATCCACTGTGCCACCAGCCAGGGTCTTTATTGTTTTTTAATATTCACCATAAAATCTTGGAAAAGTTTCAGGGCAGAAGAACAATCAATTTTGGAATTTGAGTGAAGGATTCAAACCATAGCTCTGCTACAAATAGGAGCTATATGTCATTGTGAACATTACTTAAATTCCCTTTGCTCCCTATTCCTCCCTTGCATTGGATTGATAATAATAATTATACCAACAACAAAGACGATGTAGTGATGATTGAATGAAAGATGATGTGTGCACCATGCTGAAAATAAACGTCACTCTTTATATCATCATCTACCCTCTGTTCACTTGGCCTATGGATATTAGATCATTGTTCCTACAATAATCACATGGAAGAAAAGTGCTTGAATTCTCCCCACAATATCAGTCCTGATTTGACTGACACCTGCTTCTTTTATAAACACAGCTAAGATATTGACATTGAGAAGGAAACTTGGAGGGAGCAATTCATGATTCTTTCCTCAAGATCTTATAGGGAGTTGTCTTTCTTTCCTTTCTTCCTTCTTCCTGCATCCCTCCCTTCTTCCCTCTCTTCCTTCCTTCCTTCATCCCTTGTCCAGGTCACCTACTTTGTGTCCCTCAGACTCCTAGTGAACTGACTTGAAAGAACAGTAACCAGAAGAGGAGACAACCCATGGACTCTGGGGGGACTCCTTGTTATGGAGTAAAGTAGGGGTTGCTGTGGAGGACAGCACTTTCGGTGTCACTCCAGTTCTTGTCATCCCCTTCATAAATTAATCTCAAAGTTCACAATGATAAAATAAGTAGCAAAAAAGATATTGTTTCTCCCAATGAATCATAAGTGAATTATATGGGTATTATTTCTGGACAGTGAGTCATATGATTCTTTTCTTTTGTTTGTTTGTTTTCCTTGCCTTCTAGGAATACTAGAACTCAGTATTGCACACAGCTATTGTATCTTCCTTAATTAAGTCTAGGCATACAAATTTTTTTCTCTCCTCTTTTTCACTAACACATACATTTTTTTGCCTTGTTTGAAAATGTTTAGTCTTACTGGTTTTATTGTAAGCTACTTCAATCAACTCCCTGCCAGAAGTATAGGATTAAATACAGAATTAACAGATAGGTCAATGGGTAGATAGATGACAATTTTATAGTTCTGGATACCTAATTTGAAGACAAAAGTGAAAATTATGAAGATAGAAAAATTAACCATGATGAGAGAAGCATTGATATACATAATTAAATCAAAAAGTTAAAAAAAAGTTGAAGACTTTTCTGTAAGTACTCTCGAAGGGAAAGATGTTATAATTATGAATATTATTAATAGTATATCAAGACACACATACTTTGCCATCAGTTTACTTGATATGAAACTCACCCATAATATATTAGCTCTTGCTTTTATGTTACCTATTACCTCTGAGAGGCATGAACCGGGAAAAAGAGCTGGGATCCAGGTGAGTCTTCTCAGGTCAGAGAAGGGACATTGCTTCATTACCCTTGGGACTCTTTATCAGTAGTGCCTGACACATGGCTGATGCTCAAAACACATTTGTCAAATGAATGAATACTAACGATGGCTTATATTATGGGGTCATTATATAGCAGACATGGTCCTCATGGATGTGCATAGATGATCATATTTAACCTTCATAGTAAACTTATGAGTAAAGAATTCTAAGAATTATTACCTTTTACAGATGAAGAAATGGAAGCGCAGAGAGGTTAATGAACTTGAGGACAAAATGAGGGGATAAGGAAATAAATACCTTATTTCCCCTGTAGAACCAGGTATAGACTGAGGATATGAAGAGGTATGGGTGAACTGGACCGATATTGGTTATAAAGAGTTACATCATACATATGATTCTCAGGGATCCAATGATGAAAATTCCAATGGGCACAGGTACTCCTGGGGGAGTCAGAAATAAAAAACAAAACTGTCTAAAAAACCAAATGTGTCAAATTTCACTATCTTCCCCAAAAGCCTGGAAGTTTATGGATCTGCTATATATGCAGCAATTTTTAGCTATAGGTTTCTTGAGGGCAATATCTAAAGGTATGCCTTTAAAGTTCATTCTTCCATTTCGTTGTCCACCGCACTATCTCTGTGAAACTGGGGAATTTTGGAGAAAGCTGAAATTCATCTCAGTGGTTATGAATCTTGTGTAATTCATTCATTCAGGGGCCCATAAAAAGCATTAAAATGTAAGCGTCTGATGTAAAAATGAATGCAATTGCACCTGACTTGAGATTCCTTTCCATCCTGTAGGCCCATGTTAATTTTACCATGTTAATTGGAGCTCTGAATACTGATGACTGTGGCATGTGTGTTTACAGTGGAACATCCCCTTTATAAACACCACACAATCTCAACAGCACCCTCCTACGCCATTCAGGGAGCAACATGTTATTTAGAGAAGCAAGAATAATTCAGATTCTCGCGGTCCTCATGGTGGTTTGGGGGATGTTGTTTGCAGCCAACAAATGGAATTCACAGCAACCCTGCAAGTACCCCCTTCCCAGTTACCGATAACCCAACAGAACTTACTCTGTAAAAACCTCTTCCATGTGCTCAGACCCATGGGAAACCTTGGGCCAACTGCTTTTACAAATGGCAGCCTGGCTCATGAGAAAAACCCTCATGGGGAAAAGCAACTGACCGAAGCCTCCTAGGTTGTGCGCTCTGTTGAACAAGGAGATGCACATGTGGAAGAAGCTGCATGGCACAGGGAGTGGAGTCACGGTGGTTGGCAGTTTGAAGCATCTCTGAATCATCACAATAGCAAATGAAAAGATGAATGCTTTCTCACTTAACCATGCAGATTTTCCCTGTAACAATATGTGTTCCAGCATCCATGACAGTTTCCCTTTGTAGTAAGGTGACAGGGTTGAAACCTTTCATCTCTGAGGAGTACAGGTGATATTTTTCCCCAGCCATCCCCTTTTCAACATGAGAAAGAGGGTCATCTATGATGCAAACTGATTTATTTCTTCATGACATAGTTCCTTAACGGAGCCTGGATTCCTACAGGTACCAAACCTGTTTGCAGGGTGTGGTAGGTTGTGACATTATCCAGGGAAAGGCACACTATGGGGCAAATGGGGTGCTCAAATAGGGGAACCTGGCGATATTCTTGTGTCCTGTGGTTGTGGTGGGATTGATGGCTTAACTCATGTGTAGGGGGTACTATTTGGTGCCCTATGATGCTGCAGTTAATGGAGTGAGCAGGTTCCCATTCTTCAACTCACGACTTTTGACTGCAAACAGCTCATAACTACATCCCTTTGTGCTCTGCTTATGGGAACTGCCTTGTCGGGACATTTCTGGGTTGCTAGTCTCTCCTCTTGGGTCTGGGGAAGGTTTGTAGTAGCCTCCAGCTAAGGCATCCATGATTTGGGGGTTCAACATGCCTCTTGCTTTCAAGTGGGACAGCACTGATGGTCTTCATATGTCAAAGCAGCTCTTTGGGATCATGCAGAGGCCCTGCCTCCATCAAACTCACCTCCTTGCATGACATTTCCCCCTGCCTACCCTGAGAGCCATCTTCTGGTACATCGTTACCATAACAATGTTCATCTCAGGCTCTCTCTTGGGGAACTTGAGATAGCTCTTAGGTATGTGCTGTAAAGCAGGTGCTCAAAGAGTGAGAGTTCCTGCTTCCTTTTACTTTTTCCCCCAGAAACTATTTCTGGGTATTAGATTTGTTTTGCCAGGGAGAAATTACTAGAAAATAACAGAAAGTTAAAAAAAAAATTGAAGCAAATACAAGATACTTAGGAAAGTAAAAATGTAGGTAACAAATCCTAAGTTATGCCATACATATAGTATAGCATTTCTGTCCAATATAAAGAATTACAAGAAAAAGAAAAACAATTAAAAAATGAGCAATGGAGAATACAGTCCATTGATCTGCAGAAGAGGAAATTGGAATGGCCAAGACATACATGAAAAGAATTTTTATCTTCATAGGAAAAAAGAGATGTTGAATTCATTCCATAGGCAAAATTAAAATGTCATAATATTAGTGTTGGCATAACTGTGAAGCAAACATGAACTCATACTTGCTTGTGGAAATGTTCATTAGCGTGACCATTTTGGATTGAAATTTCTGAGTGACTAGTCAGTGTGAGGATAAGTACAGCTTCCAATTCATTATTTATACTTTCAAGAATTCACCACTCATAACTGTCACACATATACAAAAATGTTCCTGGCAGCATTATGTGTTAATGCAAAAGCAAACAAACTAACAAAATTTGGAAATAAACTTGATATCATGAGAACAAATAATGCTTTTTAAACGTATTTATGGAATATATACAGAGAGCTCTAAAAATGGATGCACTAGAATGATATATATTAATATGGAAAATCTGGGAAACATAATATTGAGCAAAGACCACATGCTGTAGAAAGATAGACACAGTGTGATGCCATTAAATACTTTTAAACTCAAAAATGTTTTCTACATTTTTAAATGAATATTTACAAATGCTGTAGACATAAACAACTATAGACTTGACTATAAGACAATGACTGGAAAAGGGAAGGCTCATCAGATTATCGTTGGGAGAGTCATGGGATTCAACTATATTCATAATGTTTAGTTCTCTACATTGTAATTCTAAAATGAATATAGGCAAATGTTAAAATGTACTATATCTGGTCTGTAAGAACATGTGTCATTTTTCTTCAGGATTTTTCTCTCTGTTTGAAATAGTTTATTTAAACACAGAATGCAATTTTCTAGGTCTGTTTGAGAATGTTAGACTTCTAATAATGCAGAGATATTTTAATACACTTCCTTGCACCATGTGCCTGACTTCAGGCTTGGCTTTGCAAAATTGCCAGTTATCCACAACTCCTTCAAGTCTTTTCTTTTTTAATAATTTTAAAAAAGATTATATTTATTATTTTTAGAAGGGAAAGAGGCAGATTGAGAGAGAGACGTTAATGTATGGTTGCCTTTCACCTGCCTCCAGCTACAGACCTGGCTGGAGACCTGGCTTGCAACCTGGTTATGTGCCCTGGCTGGGAATCAAACCAGTAACCTTTGGGTATGCAGGCTGGCACCTTATCCACTGTGCCAGCAGGCAGGGCCTTCAAGTTTTAAAAATCCTACCCTTAAAGCCTGCCTCTTCCATGCATTTTTCTGGGTGATCCGGTGCTTTATGAAAGCTACAGTTCCCCAATTTGACCAATGACATGACTATGATAAATTTTGTATTTGCTTATACATTTCCATGTTTATGCTTTAACTGCTTAACAATTATCTAATGTATTTCTTCAGCCCACAGAAGGCTGCAATTTCTTCTATTGCTTTTCATAAAATTATGTCACAAATACCTTGCTATATTTATAAGTTATGTCCAGTACAAAGTTTTCTCATGAAATTAACTTTTAGTAATTATAATGAACCAATTCATTATTTATTTCATTTAAACATTAAAAAGTTTTAAATTTCTCAGGACGACGTTGGTTAATAAAATTATATAGGTTTCAAGTGTACAATTTTATACTACCTCATAGGAGAGGGTCAATTATATGCTGACAAAAGGAGATTTGACTTTGGGTAATAAATAGTGAAATTCAGTATTTTTGAGTGTCATTTATGTGCTAGTCACTGAAAATATAAAGAAAAAGATGTAGGGTTCTTCTTGGTGATCTCGTGCTGAATTAAGTGTATCTCCTAAAAGCCCTTTGTCTTTGCAATAGAATTTGAATTATTTCTTTTTAGGATAGGTCCACAGCTACTCTTCCTTAGATTTCTCTTCATTCTTTTGCCATGTAGGATTCTGTGTTTTGTGAATCTCCCATCTTTCTTTCCTTGAGGTTATGTAAAGTGTAATTAGAGTGCATCCTCAAATAGCTTTCTCAAAATTGATGTATTGACTGTAAAATTTTTGAGATCTTGCATATGTGAAAATATCTTTCCTCTTCTTCCATAGTTGACCTATAATTTGAATACCTACATTATTGATTTGTTAAAAAGTTATAATTGTGATCATTTCTCAATCATTTTCTATTTTATAGTATAGCTGTTGAGAAATTCAATGGCATTCTGATTCCCAGTCTTTCTCTATGATTTGCCTTTTTCTCTCTGCATTCTTATGTTCCTCAGCTTCAATTTTAAATAATTTTCTATGCACCCTTTCTCTCCTTTCTTTCTCAAGCTCATTTTTATAGACTATGGGACTTTCTTACCGAGCCTCTATTTTAAAAAATATTTCTCCAATTTCTATTCTTTTTTTTTTTTTTTGTTCTACAGTCCTGTAAATTATTGATTTTTGTAATTCTACTGAGTTCTTTATTTTGACTATAAAGTTATTGATTTCTAAGAGCTCCTCAATGTTCTCTGAGTGTTTCTTCTCAGGGGCAAGTTATTGTTTCAAAAAGCCAATATATTCTATCTCTCCAGAAATTCTATTAAAGTCTTACAGGTCAATATTTAAACCTTCATTTAACTTCCTGCTGAAGTCATTTTGCCTATCCCTGGTTATATCTGATGGTCTCGGACCCAAAGTGATTCTCTTTGACTCAGTTATAAACCCCTCATCTTCCTTCCCATGGGAGTGGGGTCCTCTAAATTCCAACACACTGTTTTCAGTATTTCCACCAGCATTGTTGACTTTAGACCGGCACCCAGCATCCCAGGCCTTCCATCATTCCTGGAGCTTCTAAATGCAGAGACTTTGGAATTCCACAGGCCAAATTGGCTCACTTCTTAATTATATTTTTACCGATAGACACTTAAGTTATAACTTTGTCTAATCTGCCGAGTCATATACTAACTGTCTACCTACTTGTACTTTTCCTGAATATAGCTGAAATCACTGGTATGCTGTTGATTTGTCTTTTGGTTAACTCATCTTGTATTTCTTATCATTCCACTGCTTTCATTCTGGCTGGGTTTTGTGTAGTCTGAGTAATAAATGTCTGTGGTCTATTTACCTGAAGCCTCCCTTGGGAAAATAACTGATTTGATTTACCTTGTAATATAAAGAAGATCTTTAAATTTAAACAGGATTTTTGGTGGGTAGGATATGCTTTAGATTCTTTAAGTCCTCATGAACAGTTGAATTTTTTTTTAACTTTAGGAGACACCTGGATGTCCAAGTCATCTGGAGTAGACAGAACTTTCACACTGTAGACTCTGAAGGAAGGCCAGTTGGGTGGGTGTGTGACCTGTGCCATCGGCAGGGCCATGTTCTCCCAAAGGTTCTGTGCTTGGTTTAATGCCTTACTGTCCCTATCTTGAAATGTCTAATACTTTTGAGCAAGAGCCCACATTTTTATTTTTTACTGGACTCTGCAAATTATGAAACAGATCCTTCTCTGAAGTGTGAAGCCCCTGATGCCTAAATATAATTTGTAGGATCACATAGTCTTGGGGCTATCAGTGCAAATCTTCCTTTTATAAATTCCCTGAAAATAGCAAAGCAGCTGCTATTGGCTCATTACCAAGGCTGACTTCTTAGCAATTCTCTTTCTCTGGGAATCTCTCCGACAGAAAGTTTGTCTTACTCTAAAATAAAATGGGTATCCTTCATCTTATCTGTGCTAATTCTATGGTTTATATGTGCAATTTAGTGTTTACATATGTTACAAAACTAATACATATTTGTGTTTTTATCTTAAAAGACACACCACAAAATATTAGAAAATGATGAAATGCATAAAAAATAATTAACCACCAATCCTTCTATTGAAAAATTGTTAGCTTGTTGACTGCATATTTCTTTTTGATCTCTTTTTCTAGCTATATGTAGTAATAATAATAAAGATGGTAATTGAAATATTTAGTGCTCTTAATGTGCTAGAAACTGTGCTAAATGTTTTAAGTGAATTATTGTACTCAGTAGGTAGAACATTTAAAACAAAGTATTGTTCTTCATGGATAGGTAATAAAAAGGGGTCATTTCATACCTTTTGCAGAGAGTGCAATGACCTGTGACCTTTTGTGAGTCACCTTTCCTCTTCAAGCCTCAGTTTCTTCTTTTGCAAAACATATATAATGTGATATCTACCCTGCCTACCCTACAAGATTATGAGGGTCAACAGCATCATCAGCAATAATAAATTGCTGTCACTGAAACTCTACTGTGTTCTTGACCCATATGTAACTTTTCATTATTATGATTTTGACAATCAAAAAAAAGTTGCTTTTCAAATGGGTAAACTAGGGCTTAAAGATGTCATGTGGCTCATGTCACAGGCTGCAAGGACTCTGGAGCTCTATTTAGCAACATCCATGAAGAGATGAACATACTAAAACCTATGAGTACCCATTCAGGATTGCCAACTTTTAAAAGGCTAAGGAACAGAAAGAGTAAATTTGTCATTATTGCTTGGGCTTCTTTTATTTATTTCTTGCCACAGCCTCAATTTTCTTGAGGTTGCCCTCAAAATCCATCACGAAGTGTAACTTGAATGACTAACTGGTATGAGGCTATTATGAACGCAGAGAACTTTATTTCTCAACTTCCCCTCTGCTTTTGACTTAAAATAATGCAAAAATCTTCTTTTTCTTGAAAAACCAAAACTTGATTCAATTTAGGAGACACCAAAAGAAAAGATTTTCTCTATGTCCAACTGGTATTGTACAGCTGAAGGAAATTGGTAACAGAAAAAAAGTAGGATTTTCAGCTTCATGTATCAGCCCTTGTGCTAGTTTTATTCATGTTAAAGATTGTGTAATTTTGAATAAAAGAACATGTTGCACAGTTCCAATATTTCCAGAATTGTTAGGGAAAAGGTTATCAAAGCATTCCAACTTACCATTTTCTCTGAATATTATTACTTAGGCAAATGAGTATAAAAATGCACTAACATTAGCATTATTGAGACCAAGACATTGTGACATAAATAGAGTCTGTGAAGTTCAACCTATCCCTATAAAGAAGATAGTAATCAAGTTGTGGAGATAAGGATTAAGCTATGTAGTCTTTTTCTCTTGAGTAAATTATATCCATCCATCCACCCATCCATCCATCCATCCTTCATCCCAACATTAATCGAGCAGTTAATATTCATTCATTTTATTTATTCAGTCAACATTTATTGAGGGCATACAATGTGCCAGGCACTAATGCCAAGTTAAGGAAAGTCTCAGTATGCTCACCCCAGGAGATGTTGTGAAATCAAATAAGCTAATATAGGTAGAAAGGCTATCCTATACTTTGACATGCTATTAAAGCATGAAGGATTATTATGACCCAATCTTTAATATCATTGCTTTGGAATCCAACACCCTGATATTTTTCAGTCTGTTGACAGGCACAAATATTTCCCAAGACTCCACAAGCCTACAATTAAGAAACTGGAAACACATTCATAAATACAAGTTGACTAATTATTCCCTAATTAGTTAGCAGATTGGGTATTGTAATCACCCTAAGATATATGTTGGTTAATGTCATGAAATGAAAAGAAGAGTTTTGCTGAACTATATTATGTCAAAATTTGCATAAAGATTTAATTAAAATACTTAATGGGACCTGCCATTTCTGAGCCATAGCCAGGCAGCCAGTCAATGGCATTTATGAGATCTTACTGGTCGTTGGCAGTTAGGGCATCAAATTAACAGATATTTTAATTCAGTTTAAAAAAAAACTAAAACATTTTATACACTTAGATTATTTCAAGATTTTTATTGATTGCTCAATAATGGAACATAAGAACTATTTGTCTTGCATTAGAAAAGACTAAAGCAAGAAACTAGCCAAGAAACTAGACCAGATCTTACCGGTAGACCATAAGTAGACTGGAATAATGCTTGATTTTAAAATTGTTCATGTCTAGGCTCTGGTTGATGGCACAGTGGATAAAGCACCTGCCTTTGAACCCAAAGGTCGCTGATTTGATTCCCAGCCAGGGCACATAACCAGGTTGCAAGCCAGGTGTCCAGTCAGGTCTGTCACTGGAGGCAGGTGAAAGACAACCATACATTAATGTCTCTCTCCCTCTCTGCCTCTCTCCCTTCCCCTCTCTTTAAAAATAAATAAAAATCTTTAAATAAATAAATAAAGTTGTTCATTTCTAGACCATTGCTTCACCTTAGCTGCCTGAAAAGTTCCAACTATTAGATGACAGTCCTGTTATCATTTTCACTTTCACTGTCTTATGATAGACTTGGTTGTTCTTACATTTGTTTGTTTTTAATCCAAAGTCTCTGTGGCTTCCCAACCAATATCAGGGAAAGTCCAAAAGAGAGGTTAATGGTTTCTACATACATTCTTCTTTAATTAAAAAAAAAATTAAGTTTATTGAGGTAACACTGATTAATAAGATTAAATAGGTTTCAAATGTACAAATCTATAATATATCATCTGTACATTTCATTGTGTGTTTACCAGCCCAAGTAAGATCTTATTTTGTCACCATATATTTGACCCCTTTTACCTTTTACTCTTTTTTACCTTTTCCCAACCCCCTTTCTCTGTGGTAACCACCATACTGTTATCTGTGTCTTTTGAGTTTTTCTTTGTTTATCTTGCTTATTTGTTGCTTTCAGTTTTATAGTCCACATATGAGTGAAAGACAGTTCTTTCCTTTGAACTTGCATATTTCTTGGTTCATTCCTCTCTGATTTCAAGAAATCTAAAAGAAACACTAATATCTTGAGCAAGTTAAAGCCAGATGAAGCTTTGGTTTTTAGCTTCTATTGTTCTATGAAACTGGGATAATCACTGGTTCAACACAACTCCCCCTACCTCCTTCACTGCGGAGAGAAATCTTATCATTGTAAAGTTTATTGCGAAATATTGATAGAGCTGTTACCTGAGGGTCCTGGCTTCCAAGGTGGCTTATTTCCTTATTCAAGGATCTGGTCCTTGGGTTCTCACATTTGGAAATTTGATTTATTCATGGCTTGCACACATGTTAACCAAATTAGAAGAGACTAGTGCAGACACTGGGATACCGCTTATTAATTTAAAATAAAAAAAGTTGGCATGACAGCATAAGATTCTTGAGTCTTTTGATGAATATGTTTCTTTTAAAACAATAAGTCAAACAAACTTGGGTTGAACAAAAACATACTTAGGGTTTCTTGATGGCTCTTAATGGTGCATCTATGTTGGATATAATTCTCTTTAAAATAGAGAGGTACCTGTGAAGGGAGCTGGATATTTAACCTTCTGATCAAAAGGTTCTGCCTTTGGATAGTGCTGGTAATTTAATTATTGTTTTTGGTCCTTTATGACCTTGTGTTAACACTGCAGGTGGTGGCCAGGGAAGTCCAGCAAGGGCAGTTCTGAGTTATTGAACTGCTACTGGAATCTCTTTTTGAAGTCTGATTTCCTTTAGACCCTTGCTTTCTCATGCCTAATTTAGTTCTTCAATATTTTACTTTCTATGGGTCTTTGAGCTCATCTTGGATTTTTCAGCTCTACTCTTGGTTCTCTCTAGGACTGTGTCTGTGACAGACAATTTCAGTCAATCTTTCTGGCCTTCACTTTCACCAAGCGGATCTCACTTCCTCCAGATGGTCCAAATACCCGGAGTCACCATTGATTCCTACTAGTTAGGCGTGCATAGGGAAGATAGTCCTTGCCTTTCCTCTCCCAGGCTTCCTCTCACACCAGATCCATTTTATTTAAGCAGTTTTTCTTTATTTGTATTCAGAACTTTGACTTATATTTTTATAGTTTTACATTTGATTAGATTGTCAAGATCTTGTTACTTCCATTCTGGCCCTGAGAGATGAGTCAGTTGAACATAGGTTTCTGAAGATATCTGCTCTTTTTCATTACAGGTTGATTTTACCTGGCTATATCTCAGAGTTGAGGGATGTCTCATTTTTACCCTTTTTTTCACCCTCATTTTTACTATTTAATAACGAGAACATTACCTTTGGGGATATTCCTTTGCACTTTAAAGTGTTTTCATGCTCTTTTCCTCATCTCCCAATAGCCTTGTGAGGTGGAGGCTGCCAGAGGGAAAATACCTCATTTTGGCAACTTTCTAGATTTCCCTTTACATCTGTGCTTTCTTGACTCCTTGGCTAGAAAAATAAGAGAAACTGACATAAGCTACTAGGAAAGGAGATTGATAAAAAGCAAAAGAAACATAAAGCCCAAAATGCCTAACTTAGAGGATAAAAGCTGAGCATGTGGCAAGGCCCCACATATGTTGCATCAACTTCAAAAGCAGACCCCTTGGCCAAAGCAAGAACCTTTGCCAAGGAGCCCCTCAGATGAGGCCTAGGCTGTGCACATGGCACTGCCTGGTGAGCTGTGGGCATGTTGCTGTGTTTTCTGGGGCCCTGAAAATCGCTGGAAATGCTCTCAGATCTGTCCTTATGATCCTCACACCACACCTAAGCCCCCATCAGGTGACTTCTGCATCCTTTTCTTACTGCTTCTTTCTCTCCAGGTGGCATTTATTCTGATGGTCCGACCCTCTGATTGAGCTGCAACAGTTGGTAATGACTTTTGGGAGATGGGAGTTCAGAGAATCCTCCTGCCCCCAAAGGGAGCCAGTACTCCAGGCTTCCAAAAGCTCTGCCTGGCTGGCTTGCCTCTCTCTTCTAAGTTCCCTCTTCTTTTATTCACAAACACACTGTTGAAAAATCTTAAGGAATAATCATCTTCCTTGGTCTTATCACCTCCCTTGTTCATAAATCTTCAGTGACTTTCTACGGGATGGTAGCCTAGACTTCTCATGGTCTAGCAGTGAGCTCCTATAGCATGTGGCCAGAGGATTTCTTTTGGAAAATATTTTCCCTTGTTATGTGTAGTGCTACTTGTACATGAGCATCTCTCTTGTGCCTCTAAGCCTCCTGAGAATTAGGTCCACATTGGCACATTGGGCTCAGTCTGCTACTTCTCCCAGCTCCAACCAGAGTACCTGACTCAGAGCAGATGCTCTGCCAGTACTCGCTGCATGTGATAGATGGAATGTGTTTCTTGAGGAGCATTCTCATTCCAAGCAAAACGGCAGATCTGGCATTGCACAAATGACTTTTCTCTTTTGTATCCTTTTATTTGGAGAATAGTTTTAGAAAGCAGAACCATAGGAAGGATAATGAAAACCAAGTATCATGCACCTATGATCACAAACTAAGCCTGCTTAATATTTTTCATACTGCTTCACATTTTTAATGAAAGAAATGAAATAGTCCAGGTAAATATGACTATCTGTGTTGCATTCCGATCCTATCTAGCTTCATGTCTTAGAGGTAAGTAGCATGGTGAACCTTCGGTAAAAACATTTTATCTTTTCTTGCACTTTTATTTACAAATATATGCACCAACTGATGCCCAGCAGAAGTTAATGATGGCCCATGGATCAAACCCAGCTCATGGCTCATTTCTCTAAAGACAGCAGGCTAAAAGCAGCTTTCACATTTGAAAGAGTTGTGAACAAAGAATAACAACATAAAATAATAACATGGGAGAGATGTTATAGGTGGCCCAACCCCATAAAATATTTATTATTTGTCCTTTACAGAAAGTTTGTCAACCCCTGATAGAATATTGGCTTTGTTTTTAACTATACAGGTGTATCCTGCAATCATTTTGAAACTTGCTTTGCATTTCAGCCCTATATTGCTTGACTGTACTTGTTGATACATGTACCTGCCTTAGTCCTTTTGATGACTGCAGAGTATTCCATCATATTAATATAGTGTTTTTAAATTCATTCTCTTGATAGGTAAGCAGTTATCTTGTGTCCAACTTTTCACTATTGAAAAAAGCCAAGAAATATTTGTGTATCTTGTGTACAGGAGAGTTTTTAAGGAATGTGTGTTCTAAGAGTTGGACAGAAGCAAACTCTTCCTGGTGGTATAGGTGGAAGTATTTGAACACTTAATTTCCTTTTGAGATAAATTCTTCATCTCTGCAAGCTACTGTTCTCCCATTGTCCCAGGGAATGGAAAAGACAGCCTCTGCCTGATGGCCTGAAGTGTTGTATTGTCTTCAGTTAATGGACAAAACATCGGAATCAAAAGCCCCTTCAAGAGCTGTTAAGTGCTGGGGAATGAAGAGGGCTGCATCTTTATGGAGGATTTCACCCAAGGACAAGACAAGGACAGCCAGAAAGAATCCTGGCGATTTGAATGGAAATGACACATGCAGAAGGCCATCTCCAAGGGACTTGTCAAAATAACACTGACTGGAATTCCACGGCAATCAATGTCTGGTGACAGGTGTTCTGCTCTGAGGCAGCCTGGTCCACTGCAGTTTCCTCAGGCGCTGACAGTGAGTGCTGTGGTCAGGGGCCTTATCCCTCTGGTCCGTAACTGCAGGAACAAAGACCGACAGACCAGACCCATAGGAGGCCAATTGCAATTGCACTGGAGAAGCATGTACGAGCACCATGTGTATGACTCACCCTGAGCCATAGGCTGGGACCGAGGCAGGAACACACAAGAAAGGGAAACAAATGATGGAGTTGTTTTAAGTTACTAGGGGGTCTAAGTACTGAAGGGAATGGAAACGAACATCTCCTTAGCTCGGTTGGGATCTCCTGATCCCCTTAACGTCATGTGTGACATCTGGCTTCAGTTGATACACAGCACTGGAACCTACTTCACAAAACACCTCAACAGCCAGCAGCTGCTAAAAACCAAATAACAACACAAGACGAAACCAACAACCAACCAAACAACTAAAGCCAAAACCACCAAAAATACGCAGGATTCATTCCCTCTAAAAGTGATACTTATCTAAAAATTCAACACTTTAGAGCCAATACATAGGAGGCAAAGACACCTTGTAGTTTTTATCGGTATTAATAAGAAGTAACCAGGTTGCTCATTGTTGTTTTATTTTCCCCTGGGGCTTCTGCCTCCAGCATATGCTCCCTCTTCTACCAGGAGAAAAGTTGACACATCGTGAGGCTGCAGAGAATGGAGGCCACAGAGGTCAGGGCAATGTGCTAATTTAGACCCCACCTTCCCAGGGCAGTAATGTTCCTCAAGAGAATAGTGGACATTTTTCTATCACTTTCACAAATAGCCAACCCCTGGAATAGCTGTGAAGAAGGCAGAGTGGAGAGATTGTGTCTGTGTTAGGAAAAACAACAATAAACACTTCTCCATTCATTCAGGGAAGTTGTTGAGGACTTACTATGTGCTGGGCTCTGGGAATGCACATATGAGCCAGTCACCCAATCAGTGACTGTGGTTCTGTAGGGAGGAGGGTTGAAATCCAGCTGGGACACATGGGCATGACTGTGTTGGTTGGCAGCATCAATTAGGGCGAGTTAAAGCTCCTGCCATACCAGCTATTAAGCCTTCTTGGTATTCCACCTGCGGATAAGCCAGCAGTAGTTGCCCAACTGAATAGCCAGAACCACCAAGAGGTCAGCTACAGTGTGTTCCGAGAACGGAGTGCTCAATTTTAGGAAGGCCCCCAGAGGAGATGAAGCAGACTGATATCGTGGAGGATGGAGAGGAGTTCATCAGCTTGTCAAGGAGGAAAAGACATTTTGAGAAAAAAATAGGATGTACAAATATATAAAAGTATGTATGTACATATATATAATTTTTGTGTGTTAGCAAGTAATTGTCACGAGGGAGGGACCATACCTCTTCGGTGCCACCGACGCTTCATACTATGCCTACCAGCTAAATCTTTGTTGAATGGATGATTGGACAAATGAGGAGGTGGTAGGATGTGTAGCCAGGTAAGGCTGGGTACCAGGTGATGAAGGGCCCTGTTGGGCGCATTGAAGAACATGTTTTATGCTCTATTCTGCAGGTAACGTTACTGGTGCCTTAGTGAAACTGGAGAAGTGAATAATTAAGACCTGGCAGCAGGGTTTCATCAGCTTGTCAATTCTGACAAAGACAATAGAAGGCACAGCTGGCAGCGAGAGTGACGAGGGACTCAGCCTCCAGCACCACCTGCCACTCTACACCCTCTGCTGTTGCCTTCGCTCATTTTGAATTTCCACGCGTGCCTGGCGGGTTCATGTCTCCATCCTGTACCTACCTATTCACTGAGCGCTCTTCCCTTCCTACCATTCTCATCAATGTGCTGAACTGCCTCATTTCTCCTAACGCAGCTCACATCTCTTGTCCCCTTGTAGGGAATCTATCAACTGTTGCTTCTTTTCCCCACCCCAACGCTCCTGCTACAACTGGAGTTTCCTTGGGTTCTCATGATACGTGCAATCCAGCTTTCTTTCCTGGCATCAGCTGGAGATTATTGTGAATTTTTCTGAATTCTCCATTTCATGACAAGCCTGAGAAGCCAGGCATTAGTCACATGCAAAATTGTCACAAATTTCAGCTCGGAGCACAGTGCTTGGTCTGCAGAAGAGCTCTCCAGTGGCTAATGGGGGAGCCAGAAAGAGAGAATGGCTGCAACTTGACTCAGTGCAAACGTGCCATAAACCAAGTAGTTTAGGAAAGGGCACCTCTTCCTTGTGCTTGGATTTACAGGATCGGCCTATTTTAAATGTGCCATCAAAAGAGGCTTCTTTTGGATCAAGAGCACCTTTTGAAAAGAAGTAACAAGCCTGGAGATTTTGTCAAGTATTAGGAGAGACCCAGCCTGGATTTTTATTGTTTATTTCAGAAGACTAAGCATCCTGTGTCACTTCAGAATTATTTCTTCTGTCGTTGAGGAAGCAGACTCCCAAAAGTGGAGAGGGCGTGCACCTTGATTCCCTTTTGTGTCCTAGCCTTCATGTGTCCACTCTCCTCCACAGGTTTTCCTTCTGCCCCAAAGATTTGGTAGGCCATTTTCTAATATTCTTCTCTTTCAAGAAAGGATAGAAGTGCAAGGCAGGCATGAGGTGTACCCTTTCCCCTGGCCCTGTGTAAAAAGCATTCATTGATCATAGAAAAGTGTCCTTTTGAATTTGGATGGAATCTAAAAAATCTTTCCTAACAACCACAACCAAATAGAGGTGACATCAAAACTTTGTTTTATAGCCTTATTTGGAGCCTATTTTTGGCTACCTATTAGGTTGACTCTTATGAAATGACCATTTTTACAAGGGTTAAAAATGGTCAAATACTAGAATTCCATACAGTTCATCTGAAAGAAATTTGATAGCTGACCTCACATCCTGGAGTTCTTTCGATAGGTATGCAGGTCAGATCTATTACCATGATTTTTTTGATAAACTATGTGAATGTTGTACTTAAATTAGAGCTTCAGAAGCTAATCTAAATACCCACCCCCCTTAGAAAAATAATGCATGTAAATATGCTGATAGGTCTCAAAGCCTGGTCTGCCATAAAGAGTTTTATAAAAGGTACCAAGTTGGGTTTTATTTTCAGGGGCTCAGTCAGACAACTCAGAGGTATTCTTGGAAGGATTCCAAGAAGCCCTGTCATAGATATGCATCCTTACCTGCTAAGGCATTGGGTCCCCAAAGGAGCCCTCACTATGATGTAACTATCTAGAGAACTGATATAAGTGAGCTCAACATGCATTTATGTTACATAGGTAGGTCATTGTTTTTCAGTGACCTACTGAAAGTGACCTTCAGAGGGTACTTTGTCCCCCAGGGATATTTGGTAGTGTCTGGGGACATTTTTGATTGATATAATTTGGGGATGCTAATGGCATTCAGTGGGTAGAGACAGTTAGCAACACTCCCAACAGCAGGGCGAGTGGAGCCTTCATTGCCAAGAGGACCCGGGGGCTCCTCACCCCATCCTCCACAAGGCTGGACTAAAGGCAGAGTTGACTCCATATGACTCAGGGACTTTGCTGTATCATTTGTCTTAGATTTCCACAAATATTTTCAACTAACAAATCATATCGATTATTATTATTGATCCTTTTTGCCTGTGAGAGAGCTGAAGTGCAGGAAGTTCATTTGTTCAAGGTCACGCAGAACTTAGTAGAATTGTTAATGAAACCCAAAATCCTTGTCCTTTCCATTCCACCATTCTTTTCCCTAATACCTTTTACAAAATAATTCTTGTATAGAGGTCTACACATGCTTTGATTTGTACTTCATTTATATTTTATTTACATTTTCCTTGTTTATAAAAGAGGGTTGGGGGTCAGAAGCTATATCCTATCGGACCTGGGCCGCACACACACTGATGGCCTGTCCTATTTTTTTTTTTCTCTGATAGCCAGCAATGCTCTCCATCTAGTTGCCCAATCCATAGAAACTTGTGTTATCCTAAATTTCTTTCTTTACCTCACTTCACACACAAGACTTCTTTCCCGCAGATCTCTTGCCTTCGCTATTACCATAATTCTCATGTTCAGCATTTATAGAGCCTTGGAACTGCCTTGACTTTCTCCACATGCCATTCCCTGTACTTCATTCTTGCATGGTCACCGGAGCATCTCTAGGAAGGCAGAGTTGGGGATACGGATCTGTTCCATGAAGCTCTTCAGGCTTTCTATCAGTTATGGGAAAAAGTCCAAATGTCTTAGTGTGGCTACAAAAGGCATCTCCAACCTGGGTTGCTTGCTTGGTCTGTGCTGTATTCCTGGGTCTCCCCAGTGCGAGACTGAGCACCAGGCTCTTCGTTCGTTGAACGCGACAAGCATTTTCAGGGCCCTGAGCTTTTGCTCTACCTATTCTTAGGTTTGGAATCCCTCTCCTTTAGCTTGGATTTTTTTTGACCCTTCAAGAATCAAATGTGAATTTTCATGTGGAAGTGTCCCCATTTCCTCTGCTTCCAGTGTACTTGTTGTTAAATGCCTATCTACTTTATAGTTAGCTGGAGATGTCTTTGCCTCCCTCTCTTGACTTGAAAAGCCCTCACTGCTAAATTTGGTGTCTCCAAATATTGGTTGTTATTTATACCTAGTTGATATAGATGAACAAGGCTGGCTGCTTGGATATACTTTATATATAAGCAAACACATGTGTGGGTTGTTATGAAGTTTCTACTCAATTTAATAAGAGGGACTGAAAAATAGGTCCCTGGAAATCTTTTTCTTGTTTTTGTCCAGTTGTAATGATGCACCTGATAGCTCTGTTCATTTTAGAGCTATGCAGGGTTACTGCCAACATGAGACATGAAGAGGAGGAAACTGCAAAGTGTTAGGAATTTAATTAGGAGTGGTTTGGTGCTTTCAAATGGCACTCATTAGTCAGGGTAAATAAATACAACACTAAGGAACCAAAATGAAGCAGGTAACTGCTTTGATGAGAACATAGACCAGGGTAATGTATGAAATGCAAAAATTTAACCCTAAAATATATGTGTGAAAACAGCTTGGCTGATGTGACGAGTTAGCATGCAGTTTTAGGAACCAGTCACATGTTATAGTAGCTACTTTCGCCTTACCTCATTGCTACCTCGCAGCAACCCTATGAAGTAGGTGTTAGTATGTCAAACTTGTGGAGCATTAGGAAAATGAATTGCTTTTTCCAACCAACTTCATGTGGTGAATAAGAGACAAAATCACATGCAACTTCAGGCCCTCTGCCTTTTGGAGAAACTTAAATTAAAATCTCAATCAATGATGTCCCTGTACAGTGAGAGGAAGGAGTCCTGCAGGATCTACATGTCATGGCTGTCCAGGTAAATCTCAGAACACAGAGCACCTCACAGCCAAATCTTGGTGAAAATAGCTTTCTCATCCAAACATTTCCTAATTTTTCATTTTATGATGAGTGGTCAAGCTTAGAATAAGCAGCCTCATATAAATCTGCTTTCCTTCCTTGATTCTTGTCTGAAACTGAAGCAGCAGAATGTGTGCTGGGGCAAAGAGAAGGAGGAAAATGGTGTGTGTGTGTGTATGTTGGGGGTGATGCTGGACATGTGTGTTGAGTTGGAGAACTAGGAGGAGAGGGGTTGGTGTCCCCATGAATGGCAGAACTCTTGTTACTGGTCTAGAA
Organism: Noctilio leporinus; assembly: GCA_004026585.1. NCBI lineage: Eukaryota > Metazoa > Chordata > Mammalia > Chiroptera > Noctilionidae > Noctilio > Noctilio leporinus. Next base: position 192,056 of record PVIW01001465.1, on the reverse strand, counting down.
ATGCCAAGACTTTGTGCGTTATCCACCCCCACCCCACCACCTGTTCAAAAAATCTTAATGACCACTCATTTCAGAAGCTGTAACTGAGAAGCTTAAAGTCTGAGGAATTTGAGTGAACTTATGGGGCTTCTGAGAGGTAAAATGAGTAAACATGATGTCATGCTTTGATCCCCACAACTGAGATGTAAGACTCGAGAAACAGAGCCAGAGAGAATCTGAGAGTAGGGATCTCCCTACAGGCTGGGTCTCATTTGCTGTGCATTCAAAAGGATGCAGGGGTGGCATCTCCCAGCCCAAGAGTCCTGTCTTGACTGAAAATTGTGAACTCTCAGAGCCAACCCATTTGCTAAGACCATTGTTTTCTATGATGTATAAAAATTATTGCAAATCTATAGGCTTAAAATACACCCATTTATTATCCACAGTTTCTGTGGCTCAGGAGGTCCAGGCATCACTTAGCTAGGTTCCTGTGCAGCATCTCAAAAGGCTACAATCCAGGTGTTGGCTGAAATGCCTTCTTATCTGGATCTTCAAGCTTATTTAAGCTATTGACAGAATTGGGTGCCTTGCAATGATAGGAACAAGGATCTCCACTCCTAGACATTGGCCCTCTCCATAGACAGTTCGCAACATGGCTGTCTGCTTCTTTAAGGCCATCAGAGAGTGTTTTTCCTGCCCTGCATGGCTGTTCCAGGGAAAACCTCATCCCTCTTTAATGAGCTCACCTGATACCCTGGCTGGTTCAGCCAAGATAACATCCTTTTGGAAGAACACAAAGTCAACTGATTAAGGAACTTCATTATATCTGGAAATTCTATCTCCTTGCCCATATTCTATGGGAGGAAACAAACTATAGATTCTATCCCCACTCAAAGGGACAGATGCATGCAGATTTGGGTACCAGAGGAAGATGATCTCAGAATTCTGCCTTCCACTCCAGTGGATTCCAAAACAAGAAATACATCCAGGTTGCATGTGACCCATTGGGTGTTGGGGACACTTCTGAGAACCTCCATTTATACTTTATATTTATTTTAATTTTTTGTATAATTTTCAATGAATATAGCCTATTAGGAAAGAGGTGTGTATCATTTATAACTTCATCTCATGAAAGGTGTGCTTTTTAGCTTTTTCCTGCTAAGGGGAGGCTGCTGACTTAAATCGATGGTCTGACAAGCCCAGTGTGACATTGATTTTGAAAATAAATGGGTCAAGCCAGATCTGTCTACATTATCCCAACCAAATGGCTATCTGGCCTCTGCTTTAAAATCTTCATTGAAATAGAATTCACTAGCTTTCACAGAACCACTAGAAAGTCCCTGAGGCAGTGCACAAAAGAACTATGGTGTATTGTGGTGCAATGGAGAGGTGGCTAGACATGTCCCTAGGGCTCAAGGATGGGGCAGAATGAGGAATAAGGTGCTTTTCACTGGGTAGGTCAGGGGAGCATTCCTGATCCATTTGAGCTGCATTTTGAAGGTGATTTCATCTCTTAAAATTTGCTCATGAGGCTGAAAGGCCCTTTGGGAGAAATCACCAAATGACAGGAAAGGACCTAGAAGTGAGACCAGAATGGAGAAGGAGGAAGAGTGTTTAACTCCTGAGCAAGGGGTGACTATGGAATTATGTATGTCCCGGCTTCCAGGTGAGAAGACCTAAGAAGACATGGCTTCCCAATCCTTTCCCAGGAGTCAGTTTGGGATTAGAAGTACTTATCTTTGGTCTGGCCGCCAAGTATCCCCTGTGTTGCTGCAACAGTTCCTATGGTGGACAGTTGTCTGCTACATGCCCATGATCTTTCTCACTACCAGACTCTGGTTTTATATGGAGCAGTGATTGGTACGAGCCATGCAGTGGATCACAGCTGGTCTAAGGCTCAGCCAGTGCTCCTCGCAGTGGGAGACTCAGTGTGAAGCAGTCTGGCAGGAGGTGGTAGGAGAAGTTGTCTAAAAGGTGCCTGGAAAAGCTTTTGATTTCCCAAGAAATGGGACTCATGCCCCTGTCACTGCTCTTCCTCTAATGCTTGAACCTGCAGCAACCATCTTGCAAAGGTCTGCTCCCAAGTGCTTGTCAAGTGAGAAAACAAAACTAATTCAAGTCGCTAGTCATGAGGTATTTTCCATAGAGCTTAGAGCATTTCTATAATGCTTCGCCTTGACATAATGCATATTTAAAACTTTTTTTTCCTTGCCTCGTTCAACATTATCTTCATTTTTTTTTTTCTCCTGAAATGTTGCCCACTTAGATATTTGACATGGAGAGCAGCTACAGGAGGGAACAGAACAGGCCTGATGGCTCCTGTCTCCATATATTGGAAGTGATCCATGTGTTCCCTCAGAGGCGAGAGAGGGAGGGAGGGAGGAAGTACTGACCTTCATTAGGAAGCAAAACTTAAAAAAATCAACTTACTAAAGGCTCCAGTGCAATGCAGAGTCCATAGCTAGAGTGGTGCCTAATTATAAGACTTAAAGAATAATCATGGTATAAGGCAGACTTTGGGTATAATCACTATAGGCAGGTCAATGCAGAAGCCAGCAGGAGCTACCCTGCTTCTTGCACTGTAGGTAGGATGGCACAGTGCCTCTTACAGGACCCTTTGGATTCCTAAGAAGCGTAAGTTTTCCAGGACCTCATCCTGGCTCTGAAATCTTGCTGTTTCTAAAGTTGTTCATGTTGCAAATTCTCCTGCCTAGGTGGAGGTGCTGCCTCTTTTTCCAGTAGCTGTAGAAATAAGCCCCTGTCCACAATTTTCAGAAAGAAAAAACAAAAATCACAGAGTTGATACCAAGTATTTGAACATCTGGCTTTCCTGGAAGGTTGGGGGAATCTGATGTGATTACCTCAATGACATACACGACATCAAACTAAATTAAATGTGCAATTTAAAGATGTGTGTTAAGTGATGAGGGAAGCCTGGGAGTTTGCACTCTGTGGGAGCCAAGATCAATGGAAATAATATTTAGATGTCCAAGATCATGAATGTGAAGACTACACACATTGTACCTGGAGCGCCTGCCCATCGCACACAATAAACAATAGCCTTAGATTTCCCTTCGTTTCAACAGCAAACCAATATTTAATAACCAGTTTACTCACTAGCCCAAACCAGTTGGTGTCCAGGCAAGTTACATCATGAATCTTTGAAAAGTAAGAGGGGAAATGTACTGAGTTTTTTTTAGAACTATTCCATTAAGGACAAAACTGAAATAAAAAGCTGCAGCTCTTGAAAGAAGTATAAACCCTGACCATCTGAACTGGTTCATTTCCCCAAGAGTCAGACCAGGAGATGGATGGAGCAGTCATAGATTTAAAAATAAGGAAAGGAAATGGCATCTTTAACAACATAACTGATGGCCAGTTTCCAGGTCAATCTGTCCTATCATATAAGTAAAGTCCTCTGTTACTACATGTCAAAAAATAATCTTTTGTATATGTTTATTTCTAATTTGTCACCAAGTTTTACTTAATTTCCCCCCCTATTCTATGCAGTTCTTTTGTGAGAACCTGCATCTTCCCTCTAGAGTTTATGGTTCCTTTAGGGGAAAAAAATAAACATCCACTAAATAAGAGATATACCAAAAAGAAACAGACACTCACCCAAAATAATTGACTTGAGGCACCTTCTGATGGTAACAAGACAATGTCCTTTGATGGTAAATTCAATGAGGCTCCCGCATGTGTAGAATAAAAGCCCTTGAAATAAAAAACGGAGCCCTGATGGGTTGGTTGGCTTCACTTATGTAACTTCTCAGAGTATAGTCAAAGGGGTATCTGATCATGAACAGAAAAGGCAAGGGTGGAGGGATCTGAACCAGATGAAACACACAAAGCTTCTCTCCCTCTGTCTCTCTCTCTGTCTTCTTGCACCTGCTGGATTAGCAACCATCTACCACAGCCAGGTGGAGCCTCCGGTTAACAGACTTTTTTGGCTACAGAGAAGTCCCCAAAGCCTTCCTTGTGTTTGCTCTAGTTCTGTGTTCCCATTCTCAAACGCTTTTGAACTATTAGGCTATTTGTGGCCTGAGAGACACCTGCTACAATTGCATAAATAAGCAGTTATGAGATGTTTAATGGAAGGTAGGTGGTGAAAGTGAGTTTACTTAATTCTGGAGCATGAAACTCAAAGTTGATTTAGTTGCTTTTGTTTCAGCAACATGCAGGGAGACAAGGCATAGTCAAGCAGTTTAAATCAGATCATGTAGAAATTCCATATGGAAAAATAGAATGAATCACCCACCAAGTTGTAAATAAATGTATTTACTGACTTCTCAAGTGTTTGTTCAACTTCCTGAATTAGTACTAACCATCTTGTAGCTCAGGCTCAAACTAACTTAAATTTAAATTAATTTCTTGGAAAGAATAAGAAGGAAGAGGAGGAAGAGAAGGAATAGGAGAAGAAATAGAGTCTAGTTTCTTATTTGATGACACTAGTGGTGATGGCCAGTTGTCTTGGTAACTTTCCTTCCCCATTAAAACACCAGAAATCACTGGAAATAAAGGATACAATTTAGAGCCAAGTCTTAATTCCATGTCAAGAAAATAAAGTCTGACCAAGCACTTGAATAGCAGCTGCAGAGAATTCTAGGGGTGCAGCATCTTTGGTTTCTTCCTGGTACTTCCTGGGTGGGTGACTTTCTGGAGCTCAGTGGGCAAATCATAAAATAGGAAAGCTAGGTTGGATGGGTTCCAGGGGCTTTCTGATGCTTCAGAAGGAGGAGAGGTTGAAGGTTTACACACAGGTTCTTGAAGGCAGTCTGAGAAAAGCAGTGATGAGCAGCAGATCCGTGAACACCCCCTGGGAGCGCTCTCCTCCATCAGTGCACATAGGTTTTATTTTAAGTGCCATCTTGTAAAAAATTAGGGTACTCATGGTTTATAAAAGAGAATTGTGGGTTTTAATGTGTCTCTTAAATTTTACAGTTTTTTACCCATTTTCCCTTCTTCTGCAGAGTGAGCTAATTCTTAAATGGATCAACTTGTTTAAGAGTGATCAATGCTCTTCTCCCACCATCCACCCCTTACTGATTTATTTCCTTCCTTCCCTCCTTCCTCCCTCCCTTCCTCCCTCCCTCCCTCCCTCCCTCCCTCCCTCCCTTCCTTCCTTCCTTCCTTCCTTCCTTCTTCTCCCTCCTTCTCAGTGCTATGGAATACAAAGAGGTCACAAATACGTGGTATTTCTGGTTTCCCTAGGAGAACTTGCTAAAGAGAAGTCTACATTTTACTCTTGAAGATTTTCACTTGGGCCATCTTGTGGAGATTTAATTAGAATCAAGGCCTATTCATTCAAATGTTATGTTCTGCCTTCATCCTGGTGTGGACCTCCCCTAGGTCCTTATTCTATTCTGGGTTGGAGCTCCCTTCATGACAAAGGAAGGATATTTCCCCCTCAAGAATACACTCAGAATATGTCACAGTTCTCTGGTCTTCTGAGAGTCTTTGAATGACATTACTTGCTGTGCTTACAATTGGCATCTTACTCTTTTTTCACCCAACTCCCTACTTTGTTTCTCTGAGGCTGGGTTCTGCAGGAAGTAAATTGTATGCAAACTAATCAACAGCAAAGTCAGGGATCATTGTGATGAAATCAGAGGTCCCAGAACCGAAATGCCAGTGTAGAAACCTTTTCCAGTCATACCCGATTGCAGTCTCAGTGGCTTCATCTGTAATGTCAGCAGATTGTGTTATATGCATGGTCAGTTTCTAACCTTTTGCAGATTTTTTTAAAAAGATACATTAAGAAAGTCAATACAACTTTGCGTATATTTAGTCTATTGTCTTGTAAAAGATCAGGCTGATTACTTCGAGAGTACTTGAAATCTCCAAAAGCACTGGCTTAAAGTGTTATTTTTTTTCCTCTATTTCATCAAGACTAGGGTGTGTATTTGGAGGGTTCTGGAAACCAACAGGTCGTGAAGTCACAGACTGATCATCATAGGTGTTTGATGGATATTTGGGGTGTCCTTACTTGCTCCTGTGTTTCTGGCTTTTAGCCAGAGGCTACATGTCCCACAAAGCCAAGAGGGAACAGAAAAAGCTGCTTGGTGAAGGTGGCTTCATCATTCTGAATGCTCAAGCCTTTTCATTAAAGCTTGTGGCTGACAACCAGGCTCAAAGCTGGGTTTCCAAGTTTTTCCCTCTAAATATAAACTTCAGCATCTGACTTGAGAATACTTGGACCTGCAAAATAGCGTCTCTGTGTTCCTTAGTTGGCCTTCGTGGAGGGCCTATGGCATGGTTTGTACTCACAGTCTTTGGTAGAATGAAGTATACAATAGAAAAGGTCGCTTGGTCTTTCCAGTATGAGAGCCCTACCTTCTGTTCACAAAAATGGTTTGATAGATTTTAGACTTTTCCTGTGTAAATTAGCTAGCTACTCCTATTGCTGGAATGACTAAGGAGTATGAGGTGGAGGGTGAGGCAGAGAAGAGATGCCCTCTTTTATGGAAATGGAAAAATGAGGACTGAGAGTCCTCCGATCATAGACTTGGAGTTGTGCAGACCTGGGCTGGAGTCCTTGTTCCAACATTTATTAGCAGTGCGCACAAGACAATGCTTTCTTTGTATTATTTTAATCATTGTGCTTCCCAAGTTCTAAATTTTCCACATCTATGATTTGAAGAAAATGTTACTTATCTTATAGGGTTCTTGTGAGAATTAAAGAGGATCATGTGTATAAACTGCTTAGCTGAGCAACAGACATGTGCTATGTTCCCAGCACACAATAGCTATTTTCATCATTATTTAGAAAGGCATGTCACTGTCCAGGGTTTCATTAATTTCACTTAAAATACAGTGATTTAATGTTCGCTCAGGCCCTTCCTAAATCTAAAACAACTAGGATGTAATTTCTCAAATTTACTTGTCCACAGAAAATTTAAAAAATGATTAAATATGAATAGAACCAATGGTCAATCTTGAAGATATAAATGATTAATGAGCAATGAACACTGGGTCATGTTCAAATGTGTTGAGAAGATGCATTATCTAACCTGTGATCACCATTTGTATGGTACACAATGACACGCTGGTCAGTGTTTCCTGTCCTTCCCCTTCTCACTAGCCAGTGACCCCCAGCAAGCTTATATTCTCCAGGAAAGCACACCATTTCTTTTAATATAATACCAATTTTAATTACATATATGTATCGAGACATTTGTGTTCTCGAAAAAGGTAATTGTTATATTTTAAAAGAACAATTTGCTTGCATCAGTTTATTCAGTGAAACGCCTATTAACATCATGTTCCACAGAAACTAATTGGCTAAAGTTCATATCCTGGTTCAGCTAAAGCAGTGTTTTTCAAACTTTGATAGAGACTCACAGCAAGAAATTCATTTTGCCTTGCAACCCAGTACACACACACAAATGTGTGTAATTGGAATAGAGTATTTCATGGTATAATGCCCTCTTCTAAAGCCAAGCACTCTATTATTTTCATTCTATTCTGTTCTATTCTATTAATGATATTATTTAGTGTACTACTGATCAAAGCCCATGACTTTGATTTCCATACCCATTAATGGGCAATGCTCTCAGCTTGAAAAAGGCCGAGGGATTAAGTTAGAAAATGCTTGGGGTTTGTGGTGCTCCTTTTCCCAGGTGGGGTCCTTCTTATGTTACATTTCAAGTGTACTTGACTTGAAATGGAACCTTCCCTAACCTCCAAAGAGCCCACGGAAGGGGCATTACTGAGGAAGGGTCATATTTCCGGCTTGACGAGAGGCAGCTGCAGACTCCCTGGCTTAGAGGTGGGAGGAAGACAGGGAGGCCCACAGCTCCTTTCCAGGGTAGTGGGAAAGGGGGTTAGCAGCTCTGCCTCCCCTCCTGGGGCCCAGGAGGACTAGTGGGGCACGTCCCTCCCTTCCCAGGACTCCCAAGTCTTTTCATAGCCTGGCCATCACCATCACCCAACCTGGTTCCACCTCCTCCTCTCCTGGCAACCAGCCTTCACCTCACTTTTGTCCCAACTTTTTCATGTGTTTATGTCTTAGCTTGAAAACAATCCTTGTTCCTTTCCCTTCTTTATGTTTTTTTTTAAAAGATTTATTTATTAATTATTTTTAGAGAGAGGGGAAAGGAGAGAGGCAGAGAGGGAGAGAGACATCAAGGTATGGTTGCCATGGACCTGGCTGGAGACTTGGCTTGCAACCTGGTTATGTGCCCTGGCTGGTAATCGTGCCAGTGACCTTTGGGTTTATAGGCCAGTGCCTTATCCACTGTGCCATCAGCCAGGCTCCTTTCTCTTCTAATGTCAAAATCTGATTTCTATTGACCTGTCACATCTTTACTTGCAACTTCCCCTACTAACCCTCTAATACCAACCTCAACCTTCAGACCCAGGACTGCAATAATGCTTTGACTCTACTGGTGAGATCTTTTTACTTTCCCCATTAGGACATATGTTGCATTGCACTTAATTATCTTTCTTTCCACTCAACTGTGAGTTCCTCCTAGAAGACAGGAAGTTATCTCTCTGTTATTGTCTTATCTTTATTTCCTAACACATACCTTTACCTATTATCATGTCCAAGATATTTGTCAGATAAGTGAAATCATGAATAAGAACATACTTATTTAATAAGTTGCTTACGGTGAGCTGATCTTGTTTACTGTGAGCCATCTGTTTTAAAGTATACCACCTCATTCAATTATTGCAGCAACACTGGGAGGTACGAAGGGAAGATATTATTTGCTGCTTCTAGATGAAGAAACTGAGGTTCAGAGGGGTGAGGAGGCTTTTCCAAAGTTGCACAGATGGATGGTGGAGAAGGACAAGGATCGAGGATTTGGATTCTAAACACAGCACCGTTCATACCCACGAGGCCTCGTCATGAGCCCTCCCTCATGACTTTCAAAGTCACAAACATCTTATTCATTTGTCCTCATTCTCAGCAGTTTCTGTTCCATGCATGCACAAAATGGTGGACATTGAGCCCAAAAGCTTCGGCTCAAATCCATTTGCCTGATCATGAAAATGGTATCTCCTAAGAATTCTAGGAGGCTTGACCGTAGCTGAGCGATTTCAGAAACAGAATGTTTCCTTCCAAGTTGGTTAACCCTGACAACTGAGCGCGTATAATTTGGAGTAAGAGATACCTGCGAACATGAAGGAGATGATATATGTTTGCGTTGACAGGCATCCTGCACCAGAAAAGTTCAGACACACAAAGAGATGCTTTTGTGTAATTCACATTATTTACTAGAACAATTTTAGTGGCCCTTCGAACATCATTGTGCTCTTGACTATAAATACACATTCAGACCTTTTCCAAACCACTAGTCATTTGCCTAGCAGGCCATAAAAACAACGGCTCATGTAACCATGTATTGGGATGAAATTTCAAAAGCTCTCCATTTAGGCAGCAGGCCTTAGTGGGTTTGGGGAGATGTAACAGTACCCATTTAATTATACATTTGGACACACTGAAAAAAAAAAAAAAAAACCTGTATTATTTACACAATTGCCTATAATATCTCTGCAATCTGTTAGACCTGAGTCAGAAACCATTAGAATGCTAATGAAGAGAAGACGAGGAAATCTATTTCCTTGGTGCAACTTCAGCAAGTTTTTGGGACATTTTTATTTCAGGCACATGTTTTCCTCCCCGAGAAGGAGCCTCCCATAGTCCTGGTGGGGGTACGAGACTGCCATTTTGGGATCAGAACATGACCTGCCCTATTTCTCAAAGACAGTGTCAGCATGAGGCATGTTGCCTTGTATCTGAGGAAAACCAAATTGCTGGAGTGGGTAAGTTATGCTATTCAGGGGAGTGAAAGTTGCTCCAGGAGGTGATTTTATCAGAGGCAGATGTTGCATCAAGTATCATCACTTAGGTGAACTGCCTGAGAGATACAGTGAGTGTCTTTCGGGACCCAATTCTAGAGCATGATAGAGGAGAGGCAGGTATGTGGAAGAAAACCTAAAAAGACTGTATATCTTCTCCCAATATTTCTTGAGCACTCTATGGGTGCTGGCTATGCATGGTTGAATAAAACATAGTTCTTGTCCTAGAGGAGCCTATACAGGGGAGGCAGGTAATGACGTAGAAGTTAATGCCAGTTGATAAACGCTCTGAAAGAAGACTGAAGACACGAGATATTCTGCCCAAGCCCAGAGGTGTTCACATGAGGCCTTGCTGCCCACCGACCGTGTTCAGGACCTCCCAGGACACGGCTCCTTTCTCTCTTGCCTGCACCTTGAGCCCACCCCAGCAAGTTGGTATCTTGGATTTCCACCTCAGACTCTGGGACTGAGCTACCTCTTTACTCAGAGGTGGTGAATTGTTCGTTGGCTCTGTGCATGGCTTCAGCCTATTCCTGGCTCTTCTACTCCGAGTGTTCAGCTTTGTCGTTCCTGTATTTCTTCTGAAGAGGGTTCTTTCTTTAAAAATAAAGTTGTTGATTTCTTTTTAGAGAGAGGGGAAGGGATGGAGAAAGGGAGAAAAACATCAATGTATGGTTGCCTCTCACATGCCCTGAACTGGAGACCCAGGCATGTGCCCTGACTGGGAATTGAACTGGTGACCCTTTGGTTTGCATGGCAGTGCACCATCCAGTGAGCCACACCTGCCAGGGCTGAAGAGGCTTTCCTTTAAAAAAAAATTTTTTTAAATTACCATTTTCTTTTTCTTTTGTTTGTCTTCTTTTTAATTGTAGTTCTATTACAGTGGTCCTAATTCCACCCCCACCCCCCCATTGCTTGCCACCCTCCCCACCCCACCTGAAGAGAATTCTTAAGGTAAGTTTGCAGTTGGTGCTTCCAGAAATGTGTAAACAGAGTTAATATCAGGTGAGACTACAGAACTCAGCCCTCTTCCCCTTCTAGGATCTAATTCATCTCCTCTAAGCAATAATGGCTTTGAGTGACTTGGAATGGCCAGGCATTTGTATGATAGATAGATTGTCCCTTCGTTTTCTGTTTCGTTGTCACTGCTCACTGCTTTCTATTGTTACAGAATGTAGCTGATATTCCCCATATTCTCTTGATGTAAAACAGTTCCACTGATGTGTCGTATTTAGGTAGTTCAACTTATCAAAGCACAATTTCCTTCTGTGGAAGCTCTTGGAAAATCAGATGAGACCTAGCCCATGGTCATGGTAATATCAAAAACCCTCCTTCCTGCCTCTCATTGTACTTGAATTGTCACTGTGCTGAGACATAGCACAGTGCTCTCAGCACAATGCTCTGAACTTGGAGGAATGGCAAACATTGACTCACGATGGATTACAAAGAGGTAATAGGATTCTGAGGGTACATCCTACACATTTTACACAACTTAACATTAATGAAGAGAGACTTGCTATTTCACATTAAACATAGCCCTTGAGGAAGTCTTAGTAGATCATGGATTTGTCCTTCCTAGAAACTTCTTTATATTTAAGTAGTTTCTTGCCAACACTGAAATTTGTTTTATGAGTATTTTAGGGCTCTGAAAGTCGATTAATGGACCATTAAATGGATCCTTTATTCCTACTATTAAATAGATCCTACCATTCCATAACCATATGATATAAAGAAAATAATTTAAGAGCTTTTCTAAGACTCAGTTTTCTCTTCTGTATGAAAGAAATAGTAATAACCCCCTTGCAAGGTAGAATAAAATGAGATAACCAGGAAAGTATCAAGTCTAACTCTTGAATATGGTAGGCATTAAATATATGACACTGTTTTAATTGTGTTTTGCTCATCAAATAGAGTCCTAGGCTCACAAAATTCCATTGCCAATTAGACAAGATGACTTTGCTATTCAACATTTTTCTCTTAACTCTGCTCCAAAGAGGGAGGGAGGGAGAGAGGAAGGGAGGGAGGGAGGGAGGAAGGGAGGGAGGGAGGGAGGAAGGAAGGAAGGAAGAAGGAAGAAGGTTAGTTGTCAGACAATAATGAGAACAGAGAGAATTTCAAAGTGTGTGAAAGGTTGCATTTCTCTGCACCGGACTCTGTCGTGCCATTTCTGGGCTCAGTGGGCTGGCAGGTGATACTGTAGGGATCAGAAGTCCTGGGTTTATTTGCATACCCCTCACTTTAGCTGACAGCTGCTCCAGCCCAGGAATTTTATGGCAGGAAATATAGTGTTGTTGGATCCGGGAGCTTTAGAGTCCTGGGTGGAATTGTTCCTCCTGAAAAAAAGAAAAAGAGAAAGAAAAAAGAAAAAGAAAAAAAGGGAAAAGATAAAGAAACAAGTAAGAGGGTGACGATCAGCTAAGGACTATTAAGTTTCATGGCCATGAACTTATCCTATTGCATCTATTCTTACCCGTTCTTAATCACTACAGTGTAATAACATCTTTAACATTTATTGAGGCAATTAGATGCAAACAGTTCTTTTGACCCTCAGCTCTTTCAAAGTTACATGATGCTACGAGGGAAAGTGGAGCCAGGAGACGGAAGTCTTTTTCAGAGTATTTGCAGCTTCATGTGCATTTTAGATTTCAAAATGCCACAAGGAAAAGGAAACTGGACGGTAAGATCAAGAAACTAGTATTCTGACGTCAGCTTTCCCTTTAAGTTGTGGGGTGATCTTGAGCTGCTGTGTGGCTTCACTGAGCCCTAACGTGCTCAAATATAAATGGTAATTGAGCTGAGGTCCCTGCCATCTGTAAAATGAAGATGAAGACTAGGATTATAATCCGACTTTTTCTCATACACCTACCTGATTGAGCACCAGCTATGCCTTGGTGGGCATTGTGTGTTAGGGAAGATTTCTGTTTTTATCTGGTTGCATTGGTGAAGGGTAGGCATGACTGCTCCTTAGCAAAGGCTTTGCGTGTTGAGTACGGGAATAGAGGGTGCTGGGTGCATTGCAGTCTAGGGAGAGGGAGGCCCTGGCTGAGTCTAAACACAGGCAGATGGAGAAAACATCACCAGCACCCTGCCTTTCCATACTCAGCCTTCACTGAATGCAATGCTTCCATTGCTCCTTCAAAGGCCTTGGAGATGACTCTCATGGGTCCCCTCTTGGAGGTCACCTTATGCAAATGAATGGGCTGTGGCCCAACTCTGTGAACTTGAGCATAACTTCCTACCTCTATAAGCATCTATTTCTTCATGTATAGAATGAGAATGATTATTGACCTTAGAGGACCTTAAGTAATATAATGCATCTGGCTCATAGTAAAAGCTGTAGAAAATATCTTTTATTATTATCATTATCCATGCAGTGTGATACCTTTGAATGAAGATGGGTGACTAACAGCAGTAGAGTCACCAAAGGGGTAAACAGCCAAACGCTTGTGAAAAGGCCACCTGAACAGGGGTGACAGCCAGTGCAAATTTGGGAGGAATGGGATAACATGGGGGTGTTGAAGGATCGCAAGTATTTCCAACAGTGCGGCTTAGGATGTGACCCACACAGGAGAAGACGCAGGAAAAATGGGCAGGATCAGGTCTAGAGAGGCTTTACTTGCTAAATATTTCAAGTCACATCAGTTTCTTCTGCTTATTTGCTGAACAGGAGGCCCTTCCAGCATGCAAGTTCTCACCGCCCTGGCGTGCCCCCCAACGTCCCACGGGTCACTTGAAGTCTCTGAGGCTCAGTCTCCCACCAAGCAGCTCTCAGGCCTGAGTGCTAAGAGCATGTGAAGATTGTAGAGGCCATGCAAATACAAATATTTTAAGTGTTGCTTCATGGTACCAAAGATTACATTAAAAATAACATTTGCCTCCCACCATCTAGACGTTTTATCCATATAATAGATGTGCCTCTATGAAATGGTAATAACAATAATACTAACATAATAGTAACCGTCTTTTGAGCATTTACCACGTGCCACTGAAAGAAATACTTTATGTATATAATCTCACCCTCCAATAATAGCAACTCTATAAATATTGTTATTATTCCCACTTTATAGATAATTGAGCTTTAGGGTGGTTAAGAAAACTGCGTACAGTCACAACATTTACAAATAATGCATAAGGGACTTGAATCTGGGTCAACCAAGTCTTTTGGTTTGGACATTCTTAGAAAGCAATAAGATTGGGGAACTTGGGTATTCTGGAACAAATATGCAGAAAATATCTATGAAAATAGAGAGGAAGCAAAATGCCAGAGGTGCACATTCAGTCAAACACCCAGATATTTGTAAAATGGCTGATTATTAGCTAGCTTGATTAAATTCTACCTTGAGGATTCTTCTTTTATCCTTCATGCCTTCATATCCTCCGTGTTGGTTTAGCATGTAACTATAGAAATGAGGAAAGGGAGAGAAATCCTGCTATATTCACAACAACCTTTAAGGTAGATGTGTCTAGGTGATGAGGAGAAAATGGAGACTTAGAACAGGGACTTCTCAAGGTCATATGGTTGGCCAGTAACTGACCTTCGACCTGAACCCTGACTCCATGACCCTCTCCGTGACAGCTTCCCCGAAAGTCCTCGTTATCACAAACAGCTCCGCTCTCACAGCCAAGAACTGCTGTTTCTCCAGGTCCCAAACTTTCATTTGAGAGTAACCCCATCCCTGCTCTCCTGAAAGCTGATACTACCATTCTCAAATAAGAGAATGAAATTCATGACTAACGCCTAAAACTCGATTCAGGTATGCTCAGCTGGAGTGAGACGCCTATAATCACCTCTTTGTTGTTTGCTCATATTATGAGGCCCTAACGCCCCACCCCCTGCCTGCCATCCGGAATTCGCATCATGGAGGGCTTGGAGGCTGCGTCAGCAAGCATCTCAATTTCCAACCATCTGGCCAGTTTCAATCACTGAGGCTCTAAACGCACCGCTCCTGGGGCTACAGTGCTCATGGCAGGATACTTGGATTCAGGATGTAGATCCAACAATAAGCAGCCAGAGAGCCTCTGCTCTCTTTTGTTCACGAAAACCTAGATGTAGGCTGCCAAGGCTGGGCCAGACAGAGGGGAACGTGAAAACAAAGCCGACAAGCAAGCTTACTAAAAGGCCGGAGGTGTCTGCTACCTCCCTCAAAACCCAAATTCCAGTTAGGCTGCAAGAGAACAAAATGCAAAGAGATTTGCAGAGCTATGAGGGTAAGACCGGGATGTCCAAAGCAGGGGCACATGTGTTCTGAAAGACGCTATAGCAATAAGGGGTTCTGTTATTTGAATAGTGCTTTGCAATTAACAAAATGGTTGTCACACATGTGGAGGTGGTAATGAGCAAAGACTATAGGCAAAGGACCGTGGTCAAATCCAGCTCTTCCAACTTACAGGCAGGCTGCACGTGGGTAGGTCGCTTACCTTTGGCTATCTCATTTTCCCGGGGATAAGGAATACTGCTGGTACCTTCCTGTTAGGTTTTTTGTTGGGATGAAGTAAGATAATGCCTGATGATGTGTTTGGAGCATGCCTGCTATGTAGAAATGCTGAGATTATGCTTCGCTATTATGATCTCATTTGTTCTTGACAAACAGCCTGCAAAGCAGGTAGAGTAGGTATTTTTTCTCGAAAATAGGGGAAAGTGGAAGCTCAAAGTGGGTAGGAGGTTTATTTTTACTTTTTTATTTTTTAATTTTTTTGGTAGGAGGTTTATTGTACCAGGGTTAAGTCATTGAAGTGCTGAAAAGCCCGCTTCAGCACTTTCCTCCAGTGATTCCTTCACTCAGCGTGCATTGGCCCTTGCTCTGTGCTGGCCACACAGTTAGGGACACAAGAGATTACTTCTGACACGGGTGTTGCCTGAAAGGTACCAGATGGCAATGGTTCCTGCCAAAGGCCTGAAGGAGGTATAGGTGTGGAGGAAGCTGGAGGTGATTTTGGTGGTGTGGATGGGGAAGTTTTCAGTTAACAACCAGTTTTTTCTACTAAGCCAAGGGTTGTCAAATGTGTCTAAGTGACTGAACAACTGGAAATCATGAAGTTTCTCTATTCTTTGGGAAACACCTTGAACTATTGATCTATTCAATTAATTAGCAGGACACTGTGAAATTTATATTATACTT
Organism: Noctilio leporinus; assembly: GCA_004026585.1. Taxonomy (NCBI): domain Eukaryota; kingdom Metazoa; phylum Chordata; class Mammalia; order Chiroptera; family Noctilionidae; genus Noctilio; species Noctilio leporinus. The sequence goes on along the minus strand of PVIW01001465.1, from coordinate 176,154 downwards.
GAAAAGTTTAGTGATTACAATTTCAGTATTGGAGTTATAGTCTCTGAATTCTGAGTCTGTTTCAACTCTTAGTGGCTGTGTGACTTTGAGTGGATTAATTAACCTCTCTGAGTCTCTGTCTGAAGCTCTTTTAATGGGGAGATCAGCCAGACTTCCCCACTATGGGTTAAATAAGATGATGGAGCACTTTGGAGTCACTGGGAATTATGTCCTTTTTTTTCTGAGAACTCTGATTACCTGCAAGATGCCAACATGGGAAATGGCTCCTTTTTTTTTTTTTTTTTTTTTTTTTTTTTTTTTTTTTTTTTTTTTTTTTTTTTTTTTAATTTTTGTTTTAAGTTTGTCTTATGGCTGTGCCTGGGGAAGGGGAATAGGCAGTGAAGAACCAGGGCTGCCACTGCATCCTGCCCAGTGATGGGTAAAAACAATGTGGTGCTGGTAAATCTTTGGGGCCTATGTGCTGTGGGTGTCTACTAAAATCAGCTACCTGATGAATTTTTAAAAGATGCTCATTAAATGCTTATCGTGTGTTAAATACTCTTGTAGACACCTCAGAAACAAGCAATTAAGCTAGACAAGGCCCATCATGTCACAGAACTCGTATTATAGTGAAGTGACAGATAATAAATACAACAACTTAAAACAGTCATATATGCTATGGAGGCTGGAAAATAATGATACTACTACTAAAATGGTAATAATAGTGATAATTATAGTCAATAGGAGAGGGCTAACTAGCAGGCAGCCACGTGATCTGTTTTCGTTCTCCTACCTCGGCCGTCAGGGAGCAGCTGTTGACGTCTCCTAGGATAGCCATGTGTGGGTCCCGGTTCGTATACCATGGCTATTCTCTTCCAACACACAGTCTTCAAAGGCCGCCTTCAGTCGCCGAGTGACCGAGTTGGGTCTCAAATCCATATCCTGGCCTTGAATTTGAAAGTGAGTGTGTGGGTTTTTAAACCATTGCATTTGGGGAAGGGGGTCTTGCAGGTGTGAAATCTATTCATTCCGAAGGAAGAGAGGGGCCAAACCCAGCATGCAGAACCAGATCTCTCATGACTCATTGGTCACCTTGAGAAGGATCTTCTTCGTAGAAGGGTCAGCATTATTTCAGCTGCCACCCGGCCAGCCTGCAGGGACGCACATGGCCTTGCTGCATGATGTCTTGCTTTGCCAGGGACACCCGGGCTGCAGGGGGACACAGCCAGGAGAACCCTCTCCCTGCACATATGTTGTAGAATGCATGAAAGTGGAGTGTGTGTCTGAGCACGGCTTCAGTTTCCATCCCTGGAACAGGTCGTGTGTGCATCCTGGCCCATGCCTACAACAGCCTACTTGTGCACCGGGAGAGGTTGAGCCTAGGTGGAGAAAAGGAGGTGCCACTTTCCAAAACTCATATTCAGCATGATTGTATTTGAATGTAGGACTTTGAGAAAGTAATTAAGTTTAAATGAGGTCATAGGTTAGGGTCCTAATCAGACAGAAGAGGTGGCCAAAGAAGGAGAAGCATACACACACACACACACACACACACACATATATATATATATAGTATTTGTTTGTTTTTGGAAAGAGAACATGTTTGAATCAAACTCCATAACTGGAGAAATGTATATGTGTATGTAACTATTTAAAAAATATGCATATGTGTATGTGTGTGTGTATATATATATACATGTATATATGTGTGTATATGTATATATATATAAAATCAGGTACTATGTTCAGTATTAGAGAATATTATGATAAACAAGACAGGTGTGCCTCCTGACCTCATATAATTCATGGTTCTGTGGACAATACTGTCATATATTTAGGGATTTTCCTCACTTGGTTCACCCTGTCTGTACTTATGAGGATTAAGAAAGAGGAGTTAGAAGGTTGTTACATCGGAAATACATGGGTTTCACCAATAATTCTTCCATTTACTGTACAATTTCCTCAGCTGTAAATAGATGAAATGATATAACATATACTCATTGAACAAATAATTACTGAGTGCTTGCAACTGCCAGGCTAAATGATATAGAACACTGAACAGAAACTGGCCAAGTATAGCTCTTAGTGCTCATAATATAGGCAGGTGATGTAGTGACTGAAATATATTAGAACTCGGGGAACTTCTTATTATATTATATATATAAATATTAGTTATCTAATGATTTGCATGTTTCTTTCTCTTATGATCATAATATGTGGCTTCCACTCTGCTAATCCTTAAAGCCATGGTAGTCTTTGCCATTCCTGGTAAGTGCATGAATTAAAATATTTTAATAGGCACTATTATTCCATGAGCTATTTCTATGGGTAATACTACAGATATCCATATCTAAAGCTTTCCAACAAGACTATGGTCAAGTGAATCAGACATTAGCTTACTACTTCTTGTGAGTATATGACCTTCTCTTAAACCTTAGTCACTATTGAGAACTCTACTTCACATCGATGGAATTGCCTGAGGGGTCAAGGGATCTTAAAAAATCTTTGGAGCAACGTATATGACCTAGCCTCGTGCTTAAAACACAGTATAGGTTCCATAAATGCTTGATTAATTGAATCTAAATAATAAAATATGTTTTAGAACATATATATAGTGTTCAGCTTTCTTAGCTTTGAGGTAAAGAAAGGTAAATTGTCACAGTTCATCAGTTAATAGTAGGAATAGGACTACCGACCAGGCATCCTGATCTTGATCCCTTAGTAGGAACACTGTTGAAGAAAAGCTATTCTCTTTTCAAATTGTCAGCATAAGATTAGTCACCCCAACATGTACACTTATAAAGTTAAAGAAATGTGTGCTCTGGAAAAGACTTAGTTATGAAGATTCTAAAATGAATGGTTAGTCCTAAACGAATGCCAATAGCAATGGAGGAGAAAGTATGAGCGGCCCATCCCCAGAGGTTTAAACTTTTTAGTTTTTCTTGCCAGGCTTTGGTTGGCGAAAGTGTTTAGGGATAAAATGTGAATTTTAGAGTAAACCAATCAGGGTCCATGTCCTATTTACTGACTGTTTAAGCAGGATGAGTAGTAGCCTATCTTCTCCAAGCTGTGGTTGCCTTCTGCATGCTCAGGACCTTCATCCCTCAAGATTTTGATATAAACAGAGTGTTTAGAAATATTCCTCAATCAATGACAGTGACCTCACTAACTGGCTTCCCAACAAAAGACAGGTCCAGAATTATATTTCGGTAGGTGGACGGTGTAACGTAAGGGTTAAGATTTAGGAGCCAGACAGATGTGTGTTTGAATCCCAGTTCTGCCACTTGTGACACTGTGGCTTGGGGATGGTACTTAAGTTCTCCGCAGAAGTCAGAATTGGCTGGCTAGGCCGCCGCAGGACACAGTGATGCATTTTCCAGATCCCATTTTAGGATGGAGAAATTTCTTTTTCCAGGTGCTGGGCAGGTTCACAGCTGGTGGCTCCCAGCTCTTGGTCCTGTCCAGGAATTGTCCCTGGCTGAAAGTTGCCCCACCCAACATCACAATTCCCTCCCATGGGCAGCTCCCATTCTGAGTGATTTGTTTGGGGGCAGAAAGGCTAGGCCCCCTGTCTCCAATTTGGAGCAACTGTAAGAAGCTGGTGCAGCTCCAGCGCTTCTCATGGAAGTGACCAGACTGCAGCCTGTCTTCTCTTGCGCCCCAGTTCTGCTTCTTTCCCCTGGCCTCACAGGTGTTTATTCTGAGAACATGCCCCAGTAACTGTCATGTAGGCCACCCTGAGTCTCACACAGTCTTTTCATGGGAGCAGACCTGCAACTAAAAACAAGCAAACAAACACCCCAAACCTTAGTGGCTAAATAAAACAAGGATTTATCTACATAGCTCAGCACAGGGTTTTTCTCCATTTGGTCACCTGGTGACTTAGGCCTTTGGCCCACGGCATCTGGGACTGGCAGATTCTTCAGTTATCAGCCCCCTGCTGGGGCCGGTGGAGTGCACACCACCCTTTCCACGCGTGCTGGCCTGAGACGGGCTGACCCATGACTTTGACACATGGACCCTGCGCAGACTCCGAGAACAAATGCTGTCACCAAGACAATGGGAAACAAGGAGGAGAATGTTCCAGTGATCAGGCTGAGATAGAAAGACTGGGACAAATTTTCAACAAGCAGAGCTGTTCCCATGTCCTAAATTGGTGGGGGCAAAAAGGCAGGGCTGCGTTTTCCTTAAAAAATGTTTATTTTGACCACATTCAGCTGTTTTGATAACACATTTATGAATTTTTTCATAGTAGCATGCCCTCTGAACAATTATTATTTAAAGGTAATACATATTTTAAAGTATGTTGAAAGACCGGAATTATTCTCTGAGGATATGACATTGAAAAATACATATAGAACATGAAAAATAAATTATGTTCTTTGTAGAAAATGTTTCCTGCCAGGAAACTGAGCTTTGCGCACATTTTCTATTTGTTAAACATGTTGATTAGCAAATATAAGATACGTTAGGTAGCGCTAGTGCCTGCGGAGCTGCTGCTTCACAATTTGGAGGGTTGAAAGGGGAACAGTGTTCTCTCTGTGTTATTCAAGGTCATTTCATGTGGCCCTCATCTTCTTGTACTCCCTGAAATCAGCACTCCAAATTTTGAGAAACTAAAAACCAGGAATCTGGTCTAGTTTCCTAGTTTGGCATCTTTTTTTGCTCTTGAGTCCAGTGGTTTTTCAGCTTTATCAAGATACAAATGCAATATACTATTGTTTAAGTTTAAGGTGCACTATGTGATGATTTGATAAAGGTATATATTGTGAACTGATTACTGCAATAAAGTTAGTTAACATATCCATCAATTCACAACTTCACATAATTGCCGTGTGTATGTGTGTGTGTGTCTAGAACATTTCTGATGATCTTTTATGACTTTTAAGTACATAATTCAGTATTGTGAACTATAGTCACTATGCTGGTACATTAGATCATCAGAACATGTTCGTCTTATGAATAAAAGTTTGCACCTTTGAACAACACCTTCCCACTTTCCTGGCATCCCCAGCCCCTACCAACCGCCATTCCACTCTGTCTATGAGTTTGGCTATTTCAGATCCCATATATAAGTGAGAGCAAGCAGAATTTTTTTCTGACTTATTTCATTTATCATAATGTCTTCAAGTTCCATCCATATTGCTGCAAGTGACAGGATTTTCCTTCCCTGTGGCTGAATCATATTTCATTGTATTTGTATATGGTTCCTATCTTTATGCTCCAGCAGAGATCCTACCCATTGATTCTTCTACTTTCAGTGAAATATTTGAGTCCATCTGACCTGCTTTTTAGAGGTGGATCTTTAGAAGTTATTCTTTATATAGGTCTTTCATACTATTTTTGTTCATTTGATGTAAACAATTTCAGTGTGTCAAAGGTCTATGAATAGATAGAGCTTAAGTGTTTTTAAGTTTCTAAAGTAGCTGTTCTTAATAGCTGTTCTTAACATTTTCTTAATCTATTCATTCATTGATAGACCCCCAGGTTGTTTGCTATCTTGGCTAGTGTGAATAATGCTGCAATGAACATGGGGGTGCATCTAGCAGCCTCACTTCTAAGTTTGGCACCAAGACTCCCAGTCAGATGAGGGTGAGGAGTGACAGTCACCCCTAGCTTGTGATTTCACTGTTAATACCCATGGCTGCAATGAACCCTATTGGGAATGGTTCAAAGGCAAGGATTTTCATGACTAATATGAAGAAGGAGGAGAAGAGGGAAGGGGAAGAGAGAGGGAAGGAGAAGAGGGAACAGAAGAAGGAAATGGAAACTGAATGTGTAAATGCTCTAGTTAGTTAGGTTGCCTCAGGGAATTTCAATGGAAAATAATAACATAGGCCCAAATGACTAGGTATTATACAAAGTGCTTTTTTTTTTTTTTTTTTTTTTCCTCACTAGAAAAGCAAATGGCTTTCTTTTTAAATTTTGACTACAGGAGTATTTAAGGGAAAAGAGAGACAACTTCTAAAATAAAAAGTGTTTCAAGTAAAAAGAGAAGGCAGTAATAAAAGCTTCCAATTACGCCGGCTTGGGCTGACAGCTGCTCACGCTGCTGGGACTTTATTTATCTCTTTCCATTACCCACAACCAAGCTGTGGGTTCTCTGAGCTGAGGGACCATGTCTGACTAGTTCCTCGGTTTATCTTCAGTGATTGAAACAGCACCTTGCACAATATAGATGATACACTTATTCTGTTGAATGAGAGAATGAATATGTGCACATGCAAACTGTTTTTTAATAAAAACGAGATCACATTATACCCATACTATTGCAACCTAACATTTTACACTTATACTGTGTATCGATAAAGGAGCATTCACATAGTTTCTTAGTATCCCCCAGTGGTCTATATTTGACCTCCATGGACATTTAATACTTTATTAAAACAGTCTGTCAATGATGCCTATTAAAGTTTTTTCTATTTCTCATTATTACACACAATATTGTAATACGTAATTTTGAAAATACTTTTGCTATGTTTTGATTACTTTCACAAGGTAAACTCTTGGAAGACTCCTGGAAGTGGAAAGGCAAAATACAAATTGCATATTTCTTTGGCATTTAATTCATATTACCAAATAGCTTTTCAAAAAGAATGGACCACTCTACCTTTCCACCACCTCATCTGAACATATAGTCCTCAACAGTTCTAATTTAAAAATAGGCATTGCCAGTCTTTTAAAATAAACATTTCTATGACTACTAGTAAAGTAGAACTTTCTTCTAAATTTGTTATTCTATAATGTTTCCTTTTTGTGTTTTTTTTTTCCTTTGGTAGCTTTTGACCTTTTACAATCTACCACTATGTCTTTTCTTACTGATTTTAAGCATCCTTTACGTATCGAGAACATACATCTTCATGTTATTGTGTGCATCATAAATACTTTCCCTTCTTTCTGTCACTTGCTCTTTATTTTTGAGTATAAACAGTGGTCAAGGTGATAGAAACACTGTTGGTATTGTTAGTTTTGGTGTTGCTGTTGGTGATGTTGTTTTCTGGTGGTGGTAATACTGGTGTTACAGTTTTCTGTTGTCATGGTGGTTTGTCATGTTATTGTACAGTTTAGATTTTCTAGTATTTCCTTTATAGTTTCTGCCTTTGGTGCCCCATCCCCCCAAATACAATTTCTATGGCAAACCTATAGTTTTTAAAAAATATATATTGTATTATAATGTTTCTAAGCTCGTACCCACATTCACATACATTTAAATTTTTAAAGATTTTTTTATTCATTATTTTTAGATAGAAAGTCAGGGAGAGAGGGAAAAAGAGAGAGAAACATCAATGTATGGGGTTGCCTTTCACCTGCCTCCAGCTATAGACCTGGCTGGAGACCTGACTTGCAACCTGGTTATGTGCCCTGTCTGGGAACTGAACCAGCGACCTTTGGGTTTGCAGGCTGGTGGCACCAGCCAGGGCATGTTTTGATGTTAATAAAGCTGGAATTAATTAGTTAACTGTCACTTACTAGCTCAGATTAAACGACAAAGCTAAATTTCTTGCTCCCTCTTAGGGAGCGTTACCTCTGCAGATGCATGGTGTCCCCACACAGAGCAGGCAGGGGTCTGACAGGGTGCTGGGGAAGAGTTTAGTTCAGGGGCTGGTGGGTCTTCAGGAGGATAAGTAGTCTGACATCTGCATAGGGAGATCATTTGGGGTAGATTGGTGTGGATTGATATTCAAGGGCATGTTTCTTAGAGTGAATCAATAACTGATCAGCTGTCTTTCCAAAGCCAAGGACTATCACTGGTGAATTGGCTTGGAAAAATATGTTCACTGAGGGACCAACTTGTTGATCAATTCAGCAGATTTAAAAGCAGCTCCAGTAGTCCCTGTTACCATGGCAACAGACAAATCAGTCTTTACCTACTATTGTGAAAACTTTTATAATTTTCAATGGGGATCTATTTTTTCTCCTATGTGATGGGGAGGAAAGGGAAGGTTTTGATCGTATTTTAATGTGTTTAGTTCTTTGTATACTGTGAGTTCCTTGAGGGTGGAAACCTTATTTATTCTTTACTTCCAGTCCTAGAACATAACCATATTTTATGTTTATAAGGTGAATTCTGTAAGCTAGCCTCTCAAGCACCCATGCAGTCTACAGCCATAAACGACAATTTAAATGATCATGGATTCATAGGTTCTTTGAATTGTGGGAAGATGTTTCCCCCCAAAATCATCAACAAAGACTGCTTCACATTCCCAATGATAGTCGAGTTAAATGTGAGAATTCAAGCAACATCGATGAGAACTGGAGACGTTATGATGTTTTCCATCACCAGGCTCATCAATATTGTTTAGTACTTATCATATCAATCAGTATTAAGTCCCTTTACATGGACTACTTTGTGAGATCTTCTCATTATTTTGTGGTGCTCATCATGTTTTTTTGTTTTGTTTTATTTTATTTTACAGACAAGAGAACAAAGGTTCAGAGAAGTAATCAATGAGTTATATGGGGGCTGAGGTGAAGGATAGCTGAAACTAATATTCATTTAGTGAATATTACATACACATTTTTTCAGAATATGCAGACTTAATTTTCAACCTGGATTATCTCATGTTGATCTTCTTTAATTGAGAAGGATCTAATTTTAGAGAATGCCAAGAAACTAATATCAACTGGCACTCTGTGCCAGGCACTGATACACTCATAACATAATGTAATCTCTACAATAGCACTGTTGGGTGGCTATCATCATCAACTTTTTATAAATACGAAATGTTAAGCCAGGAGAAATCAAGTGAACTGCCAAAGATACCTAGTGGTTGAGCCAGAATTTTAAACATCACGATACTCTTCAATTGCAATGACTAGATTATGTTTTTCACCCCTCCTCTCTTGTGTCGAAAGCAAAATTGATCTGGTAGATTCTGGTTTTTGATAAGCTGACTTAATTATGAGCTGTTAAGGGAATTCCAGGGATGGGTTCCAAAATTGCGTTCTCTTTCTTTTCATAAATTAACTTATAATCTGAGTTTGGCTGACTCACGCAAGTTTTATGACTAGTCTGAAATCCATTTCTGTGCAACCTGCTCCCTCATACTATTGTTTTGATTCTGTTAAAGAAAGTGATGACTTTTCTAATTCAACCTTATGTTATTTTTTGATTCAGTTGTGGTCTTGGATGTTAAAGTAGAAAGAAGGTGTGAGAGCCACCTAAGCTAGGAGAATGCTGTTAACAGGGTCTTCCTATGAGAAGCAGTGCAGAGTTTTGGGGCTCTGGGGTTTTCCACATTCTCATTTTTGTCCTCTGAATAGTCTCTGATTGACACTTGGTGACCATACAGTTTATTCCAATAAATGCTGTTCTTTGCCAGATGTCATATCACAATCAAGCAAATGACACTAAAGAGTAGTCTAGTGATATCATGGTGGTCACTAATTTCTGGTGAAAAATTTTTACTATGCTTTGTAGGATTTCAATCATTTTTTGGCAAAATTAAGTGTTTTATTCTCATGAGGTCTTTTAGAAAAAAGGTGATAGTTTAGGAGAAGCAACAAGTGAAAATATTATTAGCGGTAAGTATAGGCTATCTATTCCAATGTAGTTACAGAAGGGCCTTTGTTCTGTGTGGAGACTCTGTCACCTAGAATGAAAAAACTCAATAAATGTTTGTTGAATGAAGTAATGAATGAGGGTTATTTACTCTGGGTCCTTTTCTCAGTCAGTAAGTCTCTTCCTCTGTGTAGGTATTTGGCATTTTCATCTGGAAAAATAGGAAATTGATTCATGTTCATTTAATATTCTGTAAGTGCCACCATCTTTGTGACACTTCTAACTAAATGGAAACAAAGATGAAAAGAACAGGCTTCTGCACTCAGAGGCCTGAGTTTAGTTGTAGAGATCAACATGTAGACAAGTAAATAAAACAATATAGTAATTCATTTGGTAGACACTAATCTACAGGGTTGAGGAATGTCAGGCACTGTCCAAGAGTCAGATAATCTCTTTGAAGAAAGTGATATGTAAGTTAAATATTACAAAAACAGTTGAAAAGCAATGTTCTTTAAGCCAATGATGGGCACCGGAAATAATAAGAATTATGAGAATATATGGAGAAGCAAAAAGGAAAGAGAGCTGTGTTTGTGGTGAAGTGAGAAGGGCTTTACAGAATGTCAATAGAAGATGATGTTTATCTTTAATGTGCAAGCCATTTATATTTATTGCATGTCAGTATATGCCAGTCTGTCAGCTAAGCATTGAGGATATAGAAAATTAAAGAGGTATGTCCAGCCTCTGCTATTACAAAGATTCTTATAGTCCAGGATGAAGAGAAACAAACAAGTATAAATAATTGCAATCAATTGTGTTGAGGACAATGGTGGGAAAATATAGGAGGCTTTGGTAACATGTAACCTAGAGAAGCCAACTAATTTGGCAGGTGGGACAAAAAGGGAAAAAGCGATGACTTGAAGGGTAATTAGGAACCAGCCCAGCAGAAGGGACACAAGAAACTGAGAGAAAAATGTTCAAGAAAGTTCTAGAAACTGGAATCAGTCAACTAAATATTAGACTTTCAAGCGAGGCATGTGAGAGATGAAGCGGAGGAGAGGAGATGGTGAGATCACAGGTGGTATTACTGGCCACATACTATTAGTGAACATCACTGCAAAGAGCTATAGATGTCAAAGAAGTCATTTAAGGGCATTGAGCAAGGAAAGAAAAGAATTTTTGCCCGTTCATCTTTTAGCATGGCTGAATCTTTGTTTCTAGCTGCAGGAACTAAATGATGGAGGAGGTTACAGGCTACAGATTCTGGCCTTGGAATGCTGCTAATAACCACATGACCACTGAAGTCAACTTCCCTGCTTTCATCATGCCTTCACATTTATGATCTCTCACAGTTCCACGAAGAAGTCAAGGGAGAGCATCGTTATCCCACTGGGATGACGAAGAGACTGCATCTCAGGCTGGTTCAGATATCTGATCAAGGTTAATTATGTGCTATGTGGGTTTGCAGCCGAGGCAGTCTCAGACCTCTGGCCTTCTGCCTTTTCCACTGCATTTACTGTGTGGGTTTCCAAAGGCCCATGCGATGCCAAGCATGTTCATGAGAAATTGATTCCTTTCTCGATTTCAGGCCTCACAATGACACAATCCTGCATCCCTGACTGCTCGGCTGTTCTCAAAAATCCTTCCACTCTTACCAATGAAGGCAACTTGTGGGGTGAGGAGACTCCCTACATGCTGTGGTGTAAAGGGTTCTGAAAAGGTGCCTCTGCCCTTAGAGGTCTTCCCAAACTTGCCTCCCATGATACCGATGCATTTTACCTCTACGCTTTCATTTGGTTAGACCATAAAAGCACTATCAAGAAGAGGAGGCAAATCTCAGCTTTAATCACCTACCATCCAAGCAGGGGGTGATTATTCCACATGCATCCGGGGCCAGCTGATCGAAATCTTGCAGATGAGCACTGTTTGGTAGGTAACTGAGAGAGCTGGAAAGAACCTTATGCATTTCTGTTTTCTTTTCCGCATTTATTAGATAGAGACAGTGGAAGTCTGAAAAAGAACATGACAAGACTAAGGTGACATAGGTTACCAGAGTCTGTGCCTGGCCATACCCCGGGGGTCCTGCCCCTGGTCTGATTGTCTCTAACATCAAACCTGCGTATAGTACAGCCAACACTCAATGAATGTCAGGCACTATCCAAGAGCCTTACATATAGTAAACAGTAAATCCTCAGAAGAGCACAAAGAAGGTGGTACTATTTTTATTTTATACGTGAGGCACAAAGATGTTGAGTGACTTTCTCAAACCTACAGAACTGGCAGATTTCAGACCTTGGAAATGGCCCTGAACAGGCTGGCTCCACGGGCCAAGTTCTCACCCATTGCTGCCTACTGCTTTTGGGGGGAGGCCTGGCAGGTGTGTTGGGGTGGAAGAGACACAGAAAGCTCTCCAACACTAGAAGAAAGGAAGTGTCCAATGTGCAATCTGAGTGGACTTGATGATTTTATAAAGAGGTTCTGTTCAGTCAACATACTGGAGTGACCATGAGCATTTTGATTTGCAATATACTCTCATTTGTACATTGATGAGAAATCATAGAAAAGGTAGCCAAATTCCATGTCTGTTGGTATTCAGCAGAAGTTAGATACAAATTTCTCAAGAATTATTTCAGGAGGAAGGAATGGCCAGATTGGGGAGATACAAAAGTAAATTTGGTTTAGGTGATCACCTAGTTTCCTTGAAACTTTCAGAGTCTGGGAAACCTTTTGCATTCAAAAATACATTCAAACTTGCTTCCCAGTCTTTGACTGTACATTGCTGTAAACCAAAGTTGACTAATAAAGAGGAGATCTGCTTTCCAGTATGATGCCTAGCTTCATATGATGGAGTTAATTAATGACCACTTACTCTTCGACATAAGGCAGCTTCTGTAAGTAACTGGGTTTAACTTTTGTGATTAGCAGAAAAAAATAATAAAAGGAAAACTGACATAAAGCAAAACTCATGTAATGGCAACTAACAGAATTACTACTTTTGCTGTTGCCCTGGTGTCTTGAAGTGGAAGCATCTCTTGTCAATGGTGAGTGGAAGCAGACATGAGTTATTATTATGGTCTCTGCCTCATAATTTCTGTGTCACCAAGATGGACTCTGTTCATTAGTGCACTTAGAAAACTTTGGAATAATAGCCACAAAAAGTGTCTCTTCATGGATTCTATTACCACATTCTTCAGTTGTTCCAGGAGGCTAAAACTGTATAATTTCATTTCTGGGGAGAAATAGCTCTGAGCCTGGTCCTTTCCTGGTTGTGCAGTCCAGCGGAAAAGGGTTCTTCTAAGTCAGTAAAACAGGGGTGACCCCCAGAGGTCTCAGGTTCACCTTCCTGTCCCCTGGTTGCATATTGAAGAAATTGAGACCCAGGGAGAGGAGGGGACCAATTCAAAACTATAGAAGACATGGTAAATTTGGATTTCATATTTTCCATACTCCCAATCCATGGACTCACCACTCAGGGATCCATCCATGTCCTTTGGAAGTTCTAAACACATTTGAGAAGGGGGTAAGACAGTAGGTGGTGACCAGTTAGCCTGGAGTGCCAATCTTGTGAAGCATGGAATGCCCCATTTCTACAGGGTAAATACAGTGAAGGTAGCTCAGGGACTGCAACATAGAAAACAGGCGGAAATAGTTCTGAATCTGAACGCTCTGAACTTCTCTCCATTAGGAAGAGAGAGAGATAGAAGGTCTTCTCAAGCAAGCACAATAAGCCTCTGCTTCTCAGCTGTAAAAATGAGAGCTGGCATTACAGGATTTTTTAAAAATAAATAACTTGCTTTATTTTTTAATCTCAGAGAGGGAGTGAGAAACACTGATGTGAGAGAAACATTGATCAGTTACCTCTGGGGACCAAACCTCCAACCTAGTCATGTTCCCTGACCGGGAATCAAACCTGCCACCCTTTGGTTCATGGGACAATGCTCCAGCCAAGTTAACCATCCCACCTAGGGAAAGGATTGTTGTTAGGACAGAATAAGATTGATTACGTAGAGCACCTAGCACTGTTCCCAGTGTAGGGAGACCTTTGTGTGCTCCCTTCCCCCTTCCTCACTTGAAGATGAAATTCTGTATCTCCAAGGGCTGGCTATGGTAATCTGCACTGTGGTGGGAATGGGCCCAGTTTCTAGGGGAGTGGGGAACAGCTCCTGATTCTAATAATTTCTTTAAGATTTCAAAAAAGCTCCTGAAGGGCAGGGATCGAACAAAATAATTTATTTCCTTTACACTGGCTCCCCACACCACTGAAACTAAAGCCAAAATTCTAACCAGGACCCAGAGGCCTTGTGTCTCAGGGCTCTGGTTACCCCTCTTCTCACTTTCCTCTTTTCCTACTGTTTTTGCTCTGTGAGCTGAGAACAAAGACAGTGCTCAACAAGTGTTTTTTAAACAAGTTATCTCCACAATCTCTATGGGGACTCAGTTAGTAGTGAAATAGTTTATTAAAGTTAAAAATCTTCAAGTTATTTGTATGCCTCCTAAATGATTCATGAATTTAAAGATGGCAGCATTGCATACTGTCAGGGCTTGGTGAAATTAGTGCATTAAAGCACTGCTACTGGTTGGCATGCAACTGGTCATTGTATTGCAATGCAATTGGCAGTATGTATCAAGAACAGCAATAAAGATAATATCCTTTGATTTAGTAAGGTTACTCATGGGACTTTAGTTTAAAGGCGCAATCTAATTGAAATTTAAAAAGCCCATGTTAATAGAGACATTCTTTGCAAATTCATATATAATAGTGAAAACAATGAAACATTTGAATGGTCCAACTAAATGAATAATGATTTCTCCATTTAATGGAATGTTATAAATAATTAAATATAGTACTTCAAAAAGTTATGGTAAAACATTTACAAAATAACATTAAAAAGAAACATTGAATAGTATTTCCACTGTGATAATAATTATGTAAATGTAAGTTTATATAGATAAGAATAGAGGTACTTAGGAAAATAAAAAATGTATTTGGTAATGGAATTATACTAGTTTAAAATCAGGTATGTACTTATTTTTATGTAAAGTAAATATATCCTTTTTCTTCCAATTTCAAATAGCTTTAATATATCTGAAGACTCTGCTAGACACAATTCACAAAATCTACATACAGATTACTACAGGTTTGCTGAAATTATATTAATCACATTACCTATTACATAAAATGGGAAAAGGAAATAATATTTTAAGGAATTTGTAAATAATTAAAGGGCCGCTGTTTAGTATCCAATTGTGAAAGTTAGAATAGAAATTTATCTTTAACCCATTAATTGAAGGATTCTGTTAATTGTGATATAATGAGCCTTATTAAATATATCTTTTTTAAAATGAGCAAAAATTTGCCCTGGCTGGTGGCATAGTGGATAAGGCACCGGCCTGCGAACACAAAGGTCGCTGGTTCGATTCCCAGCCAGGGCACATAACCAGGTTGCAAGCCAGGTCTCCAGCCAGCTCCGTAGCTGGAGGTAGATGAAAGGCAACCATACATTGATGTCTCCCTTCCTCTCTGCCTCTCTCCCTTCCCCTCTCTCTAAAAAAAAAAACAAAAAATCTTTTAAAAAATTCTAAAATAACTTTAAAAATAGCAAAATTTTTAATAAATAAGAAAACATTACTATTAGAATCAAATTATAAAAACATTTTTAGTTTTCTGATTGTTATTTGGAAAAAATATTGCTTTTTTATTGAATTGTGAAAGTGAGAAGACACTTTAATTGTTCTTCATATGGGAGATGAAATTGCATTTAAAAAATTTCTCATTGTAATATTCTCTCTTCTTTTTTTTTCAATCAAAAATATCATCTTCCTAAACTTCACCTGTTATTACTCATCCTCCATTGTTTAATCCAATTGTCTATCTTCCAAGAAGCATTCTGAAACTCTTCTATGTTATATTCTGCTTATTTATTCACAAGAAACTTTAAAAAATCTTGAATACCTATCCATCCATTCATCCATCCAGCAAGGAGACTAAGTTTCTCTAATCTCTCAGTGATCATTTGGAATTTAAGGTATTCATTTGAGACTTCAAATTTATTTTTCAAAGGTTTTGGAAAGAAGGAAACTGACAGAAATCTGTTGTGTCTTTATCTTCTTTTCTCTTTTTAAAATGATAATTTGTTTTGGCCATAATTCTGGGTGGAGTGTTTGTCTAATTCAACTACATTTTTCATAATAGCATGAGCCAATAGCCAAGTGAATTACTTTATTGCATTGGAGTTGAGCTTTAGCATTTTTCCAATATCTGGTGAAAATACCCATTCACATAAACAGAAACTCCATAATAGCTGCATGTGGAAGTTCTGAGGTAATGTCTCCTTTCTCAAAAAAGCTTCAAGTTGGAATTTTCCAGAGTGACCCATGAAACAGTCTGAAATCCTTCATTCCCATTGGCTCCGAGGAACAGAGTGAAAGCAGACAGGAGAGAGGTTGAATGGCTGCCATATTCCAATCAGTGCGAGATTTCTCGTTTCTTGCTCACAACAGGATTCCTAATCACAGATGGAAAGGAGAATAGCAGAGGTGCTCTAGGATAAGTGGGTGGGGAAGAAAAGAAGTGGAATAGTATTTGCTGAGTGTCTACAGTGTGCCAGATATATACAGTACATATGGTTTTTTGTATCATGGTTCATTCTCAGCAAGGCTATGTGTTTTTTCAGGAGGCTATTAACCCATTTTATAGAGAAGAAAATGAGATGAAAAATGAAAAAAAAATTAAAAACCACTTGGGAATGAAACATTGTTGTCCAGCAAATAATTTACAGAGTCCATCATCTTGCTTAGAAAGCAATTCATAATAGTGATTTTCTCTGTAAGTCATGGTTTTCTGACATTGAGACCAAACACCAATTGGGTGAATAGGCAGAAAATGAGTAGATGTTTTACTGGAGAACAGGCTAGTTCATGCATTCACAAATCTTTTCATCTTCTCCTTTATTTGTCCTACCTATGTAGAGATCATACATCTCTACCTGAGGCTCTTGATATCTAAATGCCTTATTTTCCAACTCTCTGGAGGATATTTCTGGCAACTGGCTCCTTTTTTGCCTAACCACATATAGGAACACTGGAAGCATTAGAAAAATAATGCTGGTAGCTTCCTAGCCAATGACTGACAAGAGACAGTGAATAAATACCCTGGCTCCTTCACCCAGAGGGAGTAGGCTTCGAGGTGTGAATTCTGTGCTCACACCCAGAGTTCCCCCAGTGGGATCAAGCTCTGCAGTCTAACTGGCTTCACAGCCTCCCCTTCCTTCTTCAATTACTTCTCCACTTGCTCTCGCTTACAAGTGTTTCTTGGTATCACCTCTCAAATAAACGACTTGCATCCAAATCTTTGTCTCGGGGCCTGCTTTTGGGAGAACCCAGTCAAAGGCAATTCCATTTGCTAGGAAGTATATATAATTCATGTGTGGAGTCTGGAGTGGTTGAACTTAATCAGGCTGCCTATCATCTCTGGGAAGACTCCCAATTTATATAGTGAGAACTAAAATATGTCTTTTCTAATATTGCATCTCAAGGTAGACTAAGGAATAGCAAATAAAGAAAAGCCCATAGACCAAATCTGGTCTGCCTGTTTGTTTGTTTGTTTCATTTTTCAATGGCCTGCAAGCCATTTTTAAATCTGCAAGCCAGAAAGGTTTTCAATGTTTTAAAATGGCTATTACTTAATATTATGTTACAGAAATTGTTTTATAAGTTATGTAAGCCAGTATACATATACAAGTATATATAAAATATAAATTATATATATTGTCATTTAAGTATCTTGAATGTTGTCTTTGGTTCACTAAAGCTAAACTACTTAATATCTAGCCCTTTACAGAAAGTTTGTCCACTCTTGAATTAGACAATACTAGTTGGAAACTCCACCAGTTATTGAAGCCTCCCACAATTGTATTAACCATGTCAATTACGGCATCTGACCTATCCATAGCCCTGGGACCAGAGAGGGTACTCACCCAGGGCATGTTCTACAGGATATAAGCTCCCCATCATGTGTCCTGCCCAATCCACTGTCTTTCTTTGGAATTTGCAATAATCAGCATGGAATGGACACGACAGTTAGCAGGAGCAACCAAAGTTTTGAAAATGATGCAGAGAGGAAAGCCATGTGTAGAATTGGTTTGAGGTGCATGGAGATGGAGGATAGGGTGTGGATGCAGAGTCAGAATTAGGAGAGGACAAGAAAAATGTTTTGAGGATGTTACAACCTTGAAATCATGAGTGAAGAGAAGCTTCAGAAAACAGAACAGAAAAAAGATTGCAGCCCAAAGATCTAACCAAAACCATGGCATACTAAGATCTAACCATGTCTCCTTGACATACTATGACTATCTGAGGATAGTCATTTCTTTTTCTTCATCGTAACCCCAGAGCTATTTAACTTTATCTGATAAGGTTTGACTAACATTTAATAATTGAATTAATGCATTTGCTTTTTTTTAATCCCATTTTGACTGAGTTTTGTTGGCATTTAATCCTTATATTGTTATGGGACTTTCTTGATATTCTTTTTTTTTTTTCACAAATGCTAAAGTAGTCATTAAATGCTGATTTGAAATTTTCTGATTAGTGACTATATATTTACATGCACAAGATGTGATGCATGAGTGAGTGTGTTGTTGTGATGAAGCTGCCAATTACCAGTTGTCCATAGCTTCAGCTTTCTGGATCATCTGAACAGTTTCTGTGCTTACACAAAATTTGATGCATTCATTGCTCTACTCACTGAGTCATCTTAAGTGCGACAGCCACACAGTGCACATGCTCAGCGTCTACCACCCCTACTGACTAGTACAGCAAAGTCATCTTTGTTCATGCATGTAGGTTCCTGTCCACTCTCCTTGGCTACCATGTTACACTAATGTTGCCCAAACCATTCTCATTATATTAACAATGGTTGGACTTTTTCTGGACAGACCTAGTCATATGCTTTGCAAGAGGACCTACAGAGAATATTTACAGTATATTTATATCAGGAAGGTATCTTCCATAGAGTATAAGACTTTTAACCTGTGCATATCTAACCCTAAAGATGTTATATGTGTACAATATTTGACTTTTCTTCTCCTTTTCACCTACCTGGTGAATGATTTTCATCTCCTTAGTTGCACAAATTATCTCTGAGACACAGTCTCAGACAATTCTATTTACTCTGATACTCAGCACTAGTATTACAAAAAGATACCTAAAAATATTTCATCATTCTGGAAAATAAGGGTTCATTTGTCAGGTAGAAGTAAAAGGTTTTGTTCTTGGGAATCAATACATACAGCAATGATTTTTTAATATGACAGATAGTTTTATTACTTGACATGTACATTTTGAAAGTGATTTACCTTTAGACAACATCATTATCTAATGTTTTAGTATTATGGTCCAATAGACTTCTTGGAGCAAAATGGCATGACAGGATATTTGTGAGATGGTCTCAGAAGGCAGAGTCAGTTTACAAGAAAACTCACATTTCTATTTTTGTGGTATTTTGGCCATAGCTCGAGGTTGTGGGGACTTCTCTGGTAGCCTTCTTTTCCATGGGCTTCTGAAAAACTTGGTTTTGCATGTGCCAGGGCCTATTGCTGCATACTTAGGCTCAACCTCATTGTTTCCAATGTATTTATTCAGAAAGGTCTTGGGCACATTCAGTAAAAAAGCCTACCACAAAAATGGGCAGTTGCTGTGTAGAAAATCCACACATTGTTCTATAAGCCACATGACAGCACATGTGTAAAACGCTGTGAATATTCAGCTTCAACCACAGTTTTAACTTGCACACAAAGCACATGTATTGCTGGGGTGTCCAGTTTTATCTCTGGAAAAGTCCTGGTAGAAATGGAAACTTGATGAGCTGGGTCTGTTGCGCTTGAATTTTATTGTGCCTATTACATGGGGAGCTATCAGGGTAGGGGGTGGGCAGGGACTCAGACCACATGCAGAGAGAGTCAGTTTCCATAAAGCCCTTGGTGGTTCTGCCATAATCCAGGGTTGTGAGGGAGTTTGCTGTGGGTTTATTATGGCACAGTGTCCACTTCAAAACACAACCCTAAACATTTCTACTGGTGTGCCATTTATAGAACTAATTTTTATCTCTCAGGGAACATACCATCATTTAAATATGGCAGGAAATGCAACACAGTAAAATTCATTAAACACTAAAATATCCATAAATCCTTTGTTTTTGTTAACTTATAAAATCTCATACTATTAACGCCTCTATCTTTTGTGTTTACCCATAGCTTATGTAATCTTCTCAGATAGAAATGTCTTTGGTTCCAATTAACAGGAAATGTTAGCTATATTAAAATAATCACTGGGCTATTTTGATGTTGGTGTTTTATACAAATCCTTAGACATTTGTAGGGTAAGATGTCAGTTTAGTGTTCTCTTAAATGCTTTGGATTATTGTGCTTCAAATAAGTGTATTCACTTATTGATTTAACACATACTGGCCATCATAGAAGTAGCCTATTAGTCAGGTGTTGGAAGTTCGAAGATGGAATGGTTGATGAGTTTAATAGTTGGAAAAATACATATAAAATACATATGTACATAAGGAGGTTCACTTGGATGTTCATCTGAGATTAAAAGATCAGTTCTGTTTAACTTTTTTTTGTTTTAATTTTATTGTTGTTGTATTACATTCATCCCCTTTTGCTCCCCTCTGTCCCCCTCCCCTCCCACCCATTCCCCCCAAAGCTGTTTAACTCTTGATTTTACAAATAGTGTTGTTGTTTAGGTAAATGTAAAAGAAGCACTTTGGGTATACAAGGCCTGTCCAGAAAGTATCCAGCCACGTACAGGCTAGAGACGTTTATTGAAGAAGATACAAGAACCATTGTACACAGGACAATGATTCCTCAGCCCCCCTTCAAAATAGGTACATTGGAACCTGACACAGTTCTCCCAATCACCATCAGCTTCTCCATTTTATTTTCCTGAGTCTCTTCAAAGGTCTGAAATCTCTTCTTCACTTTCAAAGGTAATGTTAGTTTCGGGAAAAGGCAGAAGTTGTAGGTCACTAAATCTGGGCTGTACAGGGGCTGAGCCATCTGGGTGATTTGATGTTTCATCAAAAATCTCTGCATGAGATGCGAGGAAGCTGTCAATCACCAGTTGCCCACTGCTGTAGCCTTCTGAGTCATCCAAATATTTCAGTGGAAGAATGTTCAAGCTTAATGCAAAATTTGATGCAGATTCATTGCTCTACTCAGTCATTTTGAATGCGATGATTGAGTACACATGCTCACTCAATGGCATCTACTGCCCCCATTGACTAGTACAGTGAAGTCATCGTTGTTCACACATGCACATCCCTGTCCACTTTCCTTGGCTGCCAGGGTAAGTTGATGTCACACAAACCATTCTTGTTTTATTAACAATGGTTGGACATTTTCTGGATGAACCTTGTATACCTGGCACATAGTAATTAATTTTAAAACATCACCTAATATATTTTTCTGCCTTATTGTCTGTTTGCATACACTACAAGTGTTTAACTATATGCTTCGATGGGTACTATAGAATTATAGAATATTAGCCCTAGAAAATAGTAACAGGTCAAAAGCACACTACATTAGGAACTAATACAAGTAGTGACGATAAAAAATGTTAATAAACAATGCTTATCAAGTGAAACTGCCAGTACTCTGCAAAGTTCTTTGTATGTATGATTTCATTGGATGTTGATATTAACTGTATGAGGTAAATTCTATGATTCTTCTATTGTAGAGGCAAGAAAACCAATACTTAGACATATTTGAACATAATTTGTCCAAGATTACAAATCTGGTAAATATTGTATCCAGAGTGCAAACCCAGATCTATGCTGCCTTACCATTCAAGAACTCTCTCCATTGATATTTTGCTTCTTCCTGTCAGTGTTTATTAATTAGTTCAAGTATCAATATTTGTTCAATAAATGAGTGATAAAATACAGCCTAGGTAGAGGGTTTCTAATAGATATGTTTCCTCCTGGTCACTAGTTTATTAAAACCATGGAACCATATTGCTTTTATTTTTATGACTCAAGAGGCTAGAAACACCTGGGCACTTCTTTCATGAAATTGATTATTTTCTGAGGTGGACCTAATTCTCACATTCACCTTTTATCTCCCCATTTAAATTTTACATTTAAGTAACCAGTGTTCTTACTACCCTTTTAGCAATATGAAAATGATTAGGTTTAGTACAAGGAAGTCTTATCCTACCCATTGATCCACCCTCTTTGGGACTTTTTGATTTTTCAACATTTCTACATCTACTCCTCAGCCCCCCCCCCCCCCCCGCGCCTTTAAAATTCTCCAATGATTGTGCTATTCATTCATCTACCCGAAGGCACAAGAGAGAACTAATTACAATGACAACACAAATGATATTCCAGTTTCTATCAACTATGCTTCCCTAGGAGCTTAACTAACTTTAATTAAATGAAGGGAGGGTCACCACCCTTGGCCAGCTTCCCCTGAATTGCAGGAATGGCCTATTGTCTCCAGTGCTGAGTGTCCCTGTCCATACCATTCCGTGAGCTCAGTGTACGTGATCTTCAGCTAAACAAGGCTGATACTATGGTTGGCCTGCATCTCAATCTGCAGGGATTTCCCTTAACTTCAGAAAGAATTCCACATTCCTTAGAATTTTACTCCACCAAGCCATCTCTGCATATCTCTTCTTCCCCCCTCCCCAAGGCTGGATGGATGCTTCATGGTTCTTCTGGGGGCTTCTAACCTCCATCTTTTCCATGGCCTGCACATCAAATTCTTGCTTCCTAGAGACATTTTCTTCCCTTTACATCCATTTGGAGTGGGTGATTCAGGTTTTAGCTTAGAAACCATTAACTTTCAGAAACCTTCCTTACTTTCTTGGACTGAGTAAAGCTCTCTTCCTCCGGGCTTCCTCTGACCTCACTGCTTATTCTTACTACTCAACTGTCTCTTGGAAGAATTGTGTTACTCCGGTTCCGTCTCTCTGGTCTACCGTAGAGTCCATATTGATCAGTAAGTATTGATAGAAGAAAGGGCATACTGATTGGGGGCATTTGCTGAATTACTTTAGGTATGATACATACCTCTGCCTGAATTAATCTGATATTTTGAGATAAAACCTGTGTGTGTGCATGTGTCTGCATGTATGCATGCACATACATGTTTAACTTGAGTGATGAGAGTTTGTACTGTCCATCTTTCCTCATTTAAGCCTTCATAGATGAACCAGGCTCACTCAGAGGCCAGAGGACTCAGACCAAGCTTAGCTTTCGAAGCACTCAGACCTCTTGTATTAATTTTCTGCTGCCATGTGGCAAATGGCCACAAAATTAGTGGCTTAACACACTACCCATTACTTAGCTCCCGGTTCTCTATTCTAGGAATCCAGCATGACATGACTGGGTATTCTGCCCAGGGTATGGCAAGAATGAAATTAAGAGGCCAGTGAAACCAAATTCTCATCTGCAGACTCCAGGAAAAGAATATCCTTTTCCATCTCTTCTTGGTACAATTCAATTCCTTATGATTGTAGGACTTCAGTCTCTGCTTCCTTGCTGGCTGTCAGCTCCCTGTTCCTAGGGGCCTTTTGCATTCTCTCTTAGATTGCCCCTTCTGTCTTTCAGCCAGCAGTGCTGTGGCAAATCATTTGTGTGCTTCCAGCCTCTGACTTTCTTTTTTGCTGCCTGCTGGAGAAGGCTTTCTGCTTTCAAATGGCTCAAGTATTGAGGTCAAGCCTAGCCTTGTGCTTACTTTTTATCTCAAGGTCAATTAATGTGAGACCTTAATTACATCTGCAAAACCCCTTCACAGCGGTACCCGTATTAGTATTTGAATAACTAGACACGTGCGTCCTCTGGGGCCCAGAATCTTGGGGACCATTTCAGAATTTTGTTTATCACACACAAAAATGTGCAAAAACAATAAGTGAAAAAACAAAGAGTATCAACAACAAAACACTGTGATGAAGATTTGGTTTGGGTGGAAGGCTACATGTTCTAATGTTTGAAGGGACATTTAGCTTCCTGATGTCACACTTGACATTCTGCATTGTGAAACTTGTCCAATGCAAACATCAATAGGTGTGAATTAGAGGCTTTTATTAGTTTTGTTTCCACGTTTCATGACTTCCTTGCTCACTTCCTCCGACTGGCCCTAGACATGCCTTACCAAATTCCTCATCATTCTCCATTTTTGTCACTATTGTCATGGTCATCATTTTTATCACTACTGTTTGTTGAGCACTTACTCTGTTTCAATGTGCTGTGTAACTCATGTCATTGAATTCCTTCAATATCTCTAATTTAGTTATGCCCATGCCTATTTCATAAAATTTTCTCAGACTGTTTGGCACCTAAGTATCTGAGGGTGTGATTGTCTGACTTGAAAGTCCATTTGCTTCATCTCCCTATGTTATGTGTATCTTTTGAGAAAGTGAGAGTCAGATTCATTCAGGAGCATGTGTTGCAAACACAAGGATTAGAACTCAGCACCTCAGACTTGCGAGCTCACCCTTTAAACCCTTCACATGTAGACTCAGCGACTGAAGACACATCCCACCAGCCTTCTGAGAAAGTAGCTCTTGTGGCAAATGACACATTCTGCCTGTATTTCCTCCATCATTCTTAGTTCCTTGTGAAGTAAGTGGCCAAATCATCTTAATAAAACCGGTCTCTAAATAATGCCTTATAAATGTGCCTGCATCAGGATCATGTGTCCCGTAAGATTTTTTTCTTTCTTTTTAAATTGAGTTTCACGTCAACATTCTCAGTCCAATGTAACAATAGGATGCTCTGTTTCAAGTTAGCCAGACCCAGCTGCTATGAAAATAATATGTTTGAGAAAATTGACTTGACATTTGATGGCCTTATGAGGCTTCTGACAGGATATAATCAACTCATTAGGGAGAAACAGAAGCCTTCCTTGTACAGCCACGGTTTTTCTGGGCATGACCGGTGTTCCCTCGAGTGGGGTGGGGGAGCCCTCAGAGAAAAAGGGGGCTTCGTGACCTGGGAGCCAGCAGCCAAAGTGACCGAATTGACTGTCTCTTCCTCCGTCCACTGCCCTGAATCGGATGAATGGGAAAGGTTACTTAAGCCCACAATTTATTATTTTTTTTCTTCTTTTTTCTCCCCCTGAAGTCTAAATTTATAACGAGGACTCTGATTTTAAAAGATTCTCTCAGCCTTCCTCCTCCTTGGAACAGCTGGGCCAGCTCTCTTGGGAAGGCGATTAGCAGCAGGAAGCCGTACTGGTTTTGGCTCCCAGGCTCGTCCTCCATCCTCGGCGGTGGGAGAAGGGCTCATCCCAACCCCTGTGCTTCGTTCCCTGTAAAATTCCAGCTTCTGGCTCCCTACCACTTGGCCGAGTTATTCCCCACCCACGTGGTACAGGGGAAGGGGAGGTGAGCCGTGACTCTAGTCTAAACCTCAGCTCCCTAGGACCTAGGAGGTGATCAAACTTCTTGAGGCCATCTCCAGTCTGCAAAGTGGGGTCCCAAAGCAGCCCTTTGGAAAAGATTCTGCGAGTCAAATGAAGTCACCTGTAGAAAACACCTAACCGAGGTTCATTTGCCTGGAACTTGCTGCAGTTTCTTGAAGTCTTTCCATTCATTCAATCAGTCAGTAAATACATGTTTGGGATTAGGTTTTTAAAAATACCTTATATAAGATAAGCATGTTAAATGTTAAGTTGAATCGTTACCATGATGAGGATTTACGCTCATTTTGTGTTTTTAGCTTACAAAGGTTTTTTTTTTTTTTTTTGACTTTGCAATTCAACTTTTATTATTTTATTTTTAGAAGTTTTTTAAACTCAATTTTATTGTTGTTTTATTACATCCATCCCCTTTTTCCTTCCCTCTGGCCCCTTCCCCACCCACCTACTCCCCCCAAAGTCAATCCCACTTGTTCATGTCCATAGATCTTCCATACTAGTTCCTTGACTAAACTGCTCCTCTTCTTTACCTCCTCCTCTCCCCTCCCCCTCCCTCCTCCCTCCTCCCTCCTCCCCCCTTCCCTCTGCCAACTGCAGATCTATTCATTGTATTCATGTATCTAGTTCTGTTTTGCTTATAGGTTTCTTCTTCTTTTTTTTTTTTAAGGCTATCTCACTTAATTGTTTTGATTCACTGCTTTATAACCTCCATCCAGGAAAAATGTTGTCTTTAACTTCATCACTGTTTCCTGAATATCTAGAAAAGTTCTCTGTACCTAGAAGGCATTCCTTAGAGATATGTTACATGAATACATTAAGTAATTAACTAAATGTCCTTCCAAATTCTTTCCAATCTCTGTGCTTGATTTCCTCCTGTATACTTCCTACTCAGGACCAGCAAACTACAGCCTGGGGGCCAAACGCTGCCTGTAATCGATTTCTTGTAAATAAAGTTTTACTTAAACACAGCCTTGCCAACCCTCTACATTGTGTCTGTGGCTGCCTATGCACTGTAACAGCAGAGTTCAACAGTTGTCGCAGAGCCTGTACTGATCACAAAATGCAAAATACTTACTACCTTACATGAAAGAAAGTTGAAAGACCTCTGCATTTACCAGACATGAAATGGTATTTGCAAAGTGCAAGTCTAATTATTTCACTACCCCTACCTTAAAACTTCATTGACTCTCAATTGCCCTGATGAAGAAGTCTAGGCTTCTTCTGCAATCAAATGCATGTCTTGTGTAGTCAAGTTCATGATCTGAATACATGCCCCAGGGCCAGCATGTGGCAAGTGCTTTCAGCTCCAACATTAGAGTATAGATCACCAACTGGCAGTGTTAGAAACTAACAGATGAATTCTAGGACATTGGTCATTGATAATCTAAACTTCACCAGTGGATTTGCATTTGAATTCATCTTACAAAACAGGCATTTATAATCTGGAGCCCCATCTGCTTATAGACTTCAAGGAGCTCATAAAGCATTTGAAATGGCACAAAAATCGTATGTGCATGTGTGTACACGCACCTTTTTCTGGGTGGAGGCTTCAGAATTTCTATTAGACTTTTAAAACATCAAATGAATCCCAAAGTTAACAATTTGTTCTGCAACAGGCTGGTTTCATGACCATGTGATAGTCACCTAAGTTAGCATCTTCAGTCATAGCTGTTGCTCTTTTCTCCTAACCAACAGCCAGTGGATCATGGAGTCCTCCATTCTCATTCTCCTAGACTCTAATTTTCCCTCCAGCCCACTTTTGCAGGTGAGACTTCATTCATCATAATTGCCATGAATATTGAAATGTTAGAAATGGTCTTTCTGCTTTAATTATTGCTACCTTTGAGCCATCTTCAATAGTGTCACAGTGACCTTTCTGAAACACCCATGCAACCTGTTATTCCCCTGCTTAAAATGGCTTCCTAGCTTCTTCAGTGCAAAGCCCAATCTTTCTATGCTCAGTCAATCATAGCCTTCAAGGACCCTGACTACTGGGTTTGCCATGACTTCAGCCATGTGTATCCCCTCTCCCTTCTACAGACCCATGAACTCTGTTTTGGGGGCTCCCACACAGTTATACTTTGATTTTGCTATTTCATTTATCTGGAAGACCCTCTTGTCTTTCCAACTCATAAACTCCATCTCAGCCTTCAAGGCCCAACATCACAATGCCACCTTCGTTCAGAAGCCTTCTCCTCATCCCCGTAACTTCCCCTGTAGAGTAGTGAGTGATGCCTTCCTTTAGGCTCCAAATATCATGTCTTTCTTTTTTTTTTTTTTTTTTAACCAAATTGTACTTCCTTAATTCTGTGGACATCTCCTTCCCCTATTGTGTTCTCACCTTCATTCTGTCAGAGATAACCAAAATGGTCAAGACCAATTTGTTTGTTGGATAAAAACTAAATAAGTTAGCAATTAATATTGGTGAAGTGGGCAGCACTATAGAGAGCAGAAGGTAGGGCTTGGGGTCAGTGTGACATTTTCACCATGCTTGACAAATCACACCTCAGAGCGGTTGCTGCTCTGACCTGTGAAATGAGAATAGGTCAATAACCATGTATTGGAAAAGAATTGGGTCAATGGATACAAACTAGCATATTGAATTAGGAGTTAGGAACCTTAGATGTTAATATTAGCCCTGCTCTCAATTCCTTATATGGTTTTGGCCAAATCAGTGTTTGTCTAAGTGTCTCAGTGTCTCGGTGTTCTTGGTGAGATGATGTGGAACCAGACAATTTCTCCAATCACTTCTAGCACTAACGTTTTATGGGTCTAAGAAAACAAACCACAACCCTACATTCTGGGCTGGTTTTCTGACCCGTTTGGCAAGGCAACTACCATACCTCAGTGATAAAATGCATCTTTCTGTGCGGGAGCCTTTAGTCAGAGGATAGTGGGAAGTAGCATGTTGGTGGTATTGATCTGGGATTTTGTTAAGATACCTCAATTGTGAGAAACCCTGGCATCTGTGTCTAATTTCCCAGAAGAGATTTTATGAGGCTCTCCTGAGTCAACGATCCCCTTCAAGATCATCCAGCATTATGATTCAAGCCTGGTAAGTTAATAGGAGGGTCAAGAAGCCAAAAGGCCATGTCGGGAATCAAGATCTTAAATCTGGACCAAACCCCAAATCTGGCGGAGGTCCTGAGAACATATAAGCATGAATCAAATGTTCTTCCCTTAAAGACAATGAGCAGAAAGAAACTTTTAATGATGTGTGGTGGACTATTTCTCTCATGATCAAAAAGCATTTTGGTGTAGTGAGTGAGAGAAGGATACTAGACCTATTTCAATTTGCTGTTTCAGTTCCCTTTGGACCATCAGATAATCTTGTGCCTCAGTTTCCCCATCTGTGTAATGGGAACAGCCTCCCTTTTACTTCTCAGTGTTGGAAGAAACAGATGGGTCTTTGTACGATAAAGCTCTATGTTGGTGGCAAGATGGTGATACTGGGGAAAAAATTCAAAGAAAATTATATTCTCTATCTAATTCTCAGTTCATTATATTCCTAAACCTGACAACTGGCTTCTCTTCCAAAAGCGATCAATTTGGAACTTAAACTTAAATTGCTTAATCTCTGAAGAAAGAGGCAAAGAGTGCTAGAATCCAGAACATGTAAACCTGAAGTTAGAGTGATTACTGAACAGCGACAGTTACTAGTGGTAAAGTCCATTCACAAAAACATTTTACTCTTCACCAGACACCCTCCCAGATCCTCACCTGGCATGATTACTTTTTTTCTGATGATGACCACCTGTATGAGTTTGCTAGCGCTGCCGTAACAAATTATCGCAAACTAAGGGGCTTAAACAATAGAGCTTCACTCCCTCACAGTTTGGGAGGTCAGACGTCTAACATCAGGTGCTGGCAGGGCCAGGTGACCTCTGAAGGTACCAGAGGAAAATCTGAAAGCACATCTCCTACCTTCTGTTAGTTTCTTGGTTTGTGAGAGCATGGCTCCAACCTTCCTGGGGTATTCTTCTCCTTGGGTGTGTAACTGTGCCCAAATTTCCCTTTTTATAAGGACACTAGTCATATTGGATTAGGAACCTCCCCCACCTCATATGACTTCATTTTAACTACTTACATCTGCAATGATCCTATCACCAAATAAGGTCACATTCTGAGGTGCTGATGGATGGAACTTCAACATATGCATGCAGGGGAGGGAGACTGAATTCAATCCAAGATATCACTATTTTATTTCAAAAAAGAACTCTTTCCTCTTTTGACTATTCCTCATTTCTGCTCCCCACCAACATGGCTGTGGGCTCCTTTTACTCATTGATCTATGTCCTTGTTTTATATTCCGTCTCTAGACTTGGGCTTACAGAATTAGCTTGATTAAGTTTATGTTAAGTAGGATGGGCAATGGGTACTGTGTCCCATAAAATGAGAGATAAAGAGAATTAAGTTATTTGAGGTGGACTGGCTTCAGGATGGTGGATACCTTATTAGCAGCATTGACTTCCTATCAGGAAATATCCAATGATTTAATAAAATAAAAGTGTCTCCATTCTTTTTAAAAATTAGTTTATTGTTATATTACATTTCTTCCAATTTCCCCCACTGCTCTCCCCTGCCCCACCTTCCCTATCCCCCTACCACCACCAATTCTTACATGTTGTCCATGGCCATGGGTCATTTACACTAGCTCCTTGACTAAACTGTTCCCCTTCTTTTCGCCTTTCTTCCCCTCTGCACACTGAAAGTCTGTTCATTGTTCCCATGACTCTGGTTCTATTTTGCTTGCTTGTTTTGTTCCTTAGTTTTCTGTATTAGGCGAGATCATATGGTATTTGTCTTTCACTGATTGGCTTATTTCACTAAGCAGAATGCTCTCCATCTTAATTTTCTATGACCATCTTCTATCATTCTACTTTAGGCAGGGAGAGAAGGCTACACAAAATTTCTTTCAACATCTCTACAACTTTTTATCATCTTCCAATATAGGGCACATGAGGAAGAGACTCGACACTGTGTATTCATTTCAACCTAGGTCAATGGCTTTTAGCCAGGGATGATTTTATTCCTCAGAGGACATTTGACTGTCTGGACCAACTTTGACTATCTCAATTGAGGAAAGATTTCATCTAGTGTGTATAGGCCAGGCATACTGTTAAACATTCTCCAGTGTACAGGATGGTCCCACATGACAAAGAACTATCTGTCCTAAAAGGCAAGAGTCACAAGAGAAACTCTGGCTTAGGTATGTAATTTTGCTTTTTAAAGTAACTCTGAGCAAGAATTTCACATGCCTCTTTCCTTAGACGTGATCTTCTAAATGCTCTTGGTATTCGATCAATACGTCCCTTATAGGGAACTCTAAGAAACAATTCTCAGGACTCAGACTGACTTGGTATCTACCCCCATGGGCATTTATTCTCAATTGTTTCCATTTATAAAAGTTGGGTACAGAACTAGTCAACCTCTAGGTGCCTTTTAGTTCTTGAAGCCAGGGAATTTCTAGTTTTAGAGATAATGCCACCTTCTATGACAATATTTAAAAATCCAACTATCTCACCATTATCTTTCTATAAAAAGGTCTGTAATATTTGATACTCCTTAGGGGATAACATTACCAATAGTTTAAATTTGCAAATATGACACTTTGTAAGTTACCTATTATTTAGTACTGTGAAGATCAGCTCAGACAACAAAAGATATACCTGGTCTAAAACAACTCAGTTATACTTAAGTATGTTCTTTTGCCCCAGAAATGAGATTGGCTTAGAGGAGGAGCTGTTTTTCCCAGAATACCACACTGAAACATGAATATCTAAATGGGTAACCTGGCTATTCAGTAGGATGAAATAATAATCATGAGCTTAACACAAAGTCAACTTTCAATACCTGTTTTCTTTGTCTTCTCTATGACTTGAAATATTTGACAGACAGGCCTAATTGAATAAAGGCAAGTGAGGTAATAATTCTTAGGCATCCACATGTCCATAAAAGGCACTTCAATCTCATCTCATTTTATTCCACAACAACCCTCTATAGTGGTAATTCAAACCTCGATTTTACAGATAAGAAAACTGGCTCAAATACACGTAATGTTAAAAAATCCCAGATTGGACTTGAATTCTTCCTTGCACCACATTGAAAATGCTTCCTGATATGCCACAGTGTTTCAATTAAGAGGGGGAAAAATCTAAAGTACCGATAGTCTCCAAAGAAGTAATTACATTCCTTTTTGTGTTCATACATTACCCAGAATCTGACTCTAGGAAGGACTCTAGGAATAGCTAGTGGATCTATCTACATAATTAGCCTGATGTAATTTTTAATCATTTGCTCATCTTTAAATGGTTACTTTTATTATCTTTAAAAGTAGTCTGGTCTTTTAAGCAGCATATACTTAAAATGAACTTATACAGACCTGTATTACAAGTCCTGCTCTGGCACTTTAGTATCATAATACTAACCTTATTGTTAAAGGTTAAAAAAAAAAAAAGAAAAGAAAATTATCTGAATGTTCCTAACATAGCACTTGACATATGGAAAGTTCTCCATAAATGTTTAAATGGGTTATAAAAATAGTAAAGAATTAAAAACTAATGAGTTTTCATTTTGTAATAAAAAAGTAAGACTCAATCTCTTTATCGTACATATTAATCTTCCTACTTTGGGTGGGCATGATCATTGCTGCACTAGGTAATTTGAGATTCTGTAGGATACAAGGATCCATGGAAATTTCCAGTGTCCTAAAACTTCATAGAGTTGCAACCTAAAATATGAAACCACTTGGAATGGGTGGAAAGTTCCTCTGAAATCTAGTATCTTTTTTTCATTTATGAATTTGTTTGCTTTAAGCAAAGTGCCAGCTGTTTGCCTGGAATGCTATTTCTGTCCTTCTCTGTCTACTTGGAGCATGATATTCTTTAAAAGCCTTTTGAATTTTAGTGCTTTTTGAATTTATAATTTCTTTCTTGGACCTTTCATTTATAGTGTCTAAAATGCTCATTTAATCATGCCTGTCATGCATTATTACTTCAATATTTCATGCATTTATCCACTCACTTTTTATCTAAAAGGTATTTATTGAATACGCAGTTGTGTACAATACTCTGTAGGGAGGAAACAGGTAAATTAGGAATGATACCTCCTTGTGTTGCTATTATTCTTGTCAACCCAGTTTGGAACATCTGTAGCCATTTTGTAACCGCAACAGATGGTTAGCCTGAAGAAGCCAGCACACAGGGGAAACCAAGTCAAGAAGGCCACAGAGCAATGCAGCCAAAGCCATTAGATTAACCCCGCTCTGAAATCTGCCTTCTCTCTAGATTTCTATTCCCACAACCTTCATGAACTATTTCTATATCATGTAGGGTAAGTTCAGTGTGATTTTTCTGTTAGCCGCAAGTCCATGGTATTTTCTTTGATATGTCTATGCTTAGCTCTTGTGTGAGACCCCAAGTTTCTAAACAATAGAAATGGTTCCTAGGTTCTGAATTTCTGCGACATGAATTGACACAATTTGGAACCTATGGTTTGTACCCAGAATTTGAACCCAAATACTTCTGATTCCATAAACCAGAATAATACATAGCATTAAAAATAATGATTTTGCCTTGGCTCATGGCTCAGTGGATAGGCGCTGGCCTGCAAACCAAAAGGTCACTGGTTCAATTCCCAGACAGGGCACATAACCAGGTTGCAAGCCAGCTTTCCAACCAGGTTCATAGCTGGAGGCAGGTGAAAGGCAACCATACATTGATGTCTCTCTTCCTCTCTGCCTCTCTCCTTTCCCCTCTCTCTAAAAATAATAAATAAAATCTTTAAAAAAGATAACTGTAACAATTTACAGTGAGAAACTTAAAAAAAATAATGATTCTTATCATTTTTTATCAGTTTTAAAGGTCACATATCTTTCAGTGACTGATACAAGGTATTGGCATGTACATGTGCTTCTGTGTGCAACAAACAAAACATTTACATGTAATTTCAGGCTTTCTTAAGCTGTTTGAAGCTCATACACACAAGGACCACTGCCAAGTATCCCATTCTAAATTATGACTTCTGTCTAGAAATTTCCCCATGCTCTGCACTCTTCTTTGAAACTCACCTAATATGAAATGTGACCTTCCAAACCTGTGTAAAAAAAGCTCTTGTTTTTAACTGACTAGGTAATATCAACACTAGCTATACATATTCCATGCTATTAATTTGAGAGAGATTCTATTAGTGTTTCATACCAGTGAAATAATTTTTAGTAAAGGAAGAAAAGTGTCAAAATTTGAAAAAAATAACTTTTTCTCATAAATTCTAATATAGTAGTGATAACAACATGGCAATGAGTATTTAAATCATGGGTTGCTGTCTTCAGAGCTTCTGTCTCTAATTTATTCCAACTCCATAACCTTGTGAGGCAGAAAGGGTGGACATTTGTTGATTTACAACTTTCTTGCATCCTGTAATTTGAGGGACCTACATACCCTGAAGGAGGTGTGAGCTCCTCCCTCCATACTCTGCCTCTTGACTACCTCAAAGAAGCCAACAGGCTTCTTTGTTTCGGTTTGTGATCTACGCCAACTTTGTATGTTCTGCCAAGTGACTCATAACAGGAAAAATGGTCTGAATCCTCATTTCTGGTGCGGTGCACTTCAATGAGATGGTTGAATGCTTTGGTTGCCTTGATCCTATCCTAATTTTTGTGTTATTGTTAAGCCTGGACACTAGCCTATCGATTTACTTTGTGAGGGCTTTGACAACATTCCAATAAATTCAATTTTTGCTTAACTGGATATAGACGGGGTTGCTGCAGGACAGAAATCTAACACTAGAGAAAACACAGTAGCCTTTTCAATCTCTGTGTTATGTATGAGAAGGTAGAGTTGCAATAAAACAATAGAAAATGAAGCCTGACCTTTAATTTAAGACTCATAGTGCTCTGCTGTTTCTATTGCTCTTTTTGGCAACTTTTTATTTTTATATCATTTGGGTATTCCTGATGTGGAAGCAAGGATTAAACATAATTTCACCTTCAGCCTTGCATTAGTGAAAATTATCTTCAGGTAAATTAATAAAAAAATTTTAAGTAAAAGTGCTTTAAAACAAGGTCACTTTCCACATCTTTCATACATACACTAAATCCAAAGGTAAGGGCTGGTTTAGCAGATGTGAAAAATTGTCAAGCAGGGCCAAAGCTTCTTCTAGATAATCTTTCAAATAATCTTAGGATGTGACTTTCATTCTCATGATCCAAGATAACCTATATATCCAAGTCCAGGATCAAAGAGAAAATTGAGGAAGGCCACACCCACATTCTTTAGAGACTTATTGGCAATACCATTCAGCATTTGTGTTTATACTTCATTGTCCAGAATTCAGTAATATTATATTCCTAGCTGCAAGGGAATCCTAGAAATATATGTACTTTTTAGCTGGGTAAAAATGTGCTCAGATACAAATTAAAGGCTTTTAAAGTTTATATATACATGTATATTCATTCTATCCCAAAAGCATCAAGCCAATGCAATATAATTAAAACAGTTTGAGCAGCACAACAGTATTGTATATATATATATAAAAAATACCTTCTGATGAATTTTCTCAAACTAAATCCATCTATGTAAGGAATACCCAGATCATTAAACAGAACATTAGCAGCACCAAAAACCAAAAATGAGATTTTAATAAAGAGTAAGTAGGAAATAGATACTTGGTGGCAACTCAATGTCTGCCACAGCTCCAGACCACACTGAACCACAGTAATTTGTTGAATATTTGACTTAAGTGATCATTTCTTCTCCTAACTGAACCACATCCAATGAGTATTTTCATCATTGCATTCCCAATGGAAGCTCAGTGACCAGCACAGAAAAGATGTTCAGTAAATTTATGTTGAATAATTGATTAAACAAATGAACTTCTCAGACTCAGCCAAAGATGAAATATTGAATTAACCAGTCTGAACCTGAATGAACAGGAAACATTTCATAGAAAGTTTGAACTTGTACAGGAAAAGAAGGTCAAAAGTAATATCAAATTTGAGCTAAAGAATACGCCACCGTGGTTACTGCTGAGTGATTAGTTTCTAGGTTTATATACATCGTCTCATTAAACTCACATAGCAAGTTAGGTAGTTTTATCCATGTTGAAAACTAAGGCTCAGAAGGATTAAGTTACTTGTCCAAAATTACCTGATTAGCAACATTTTCCTATAATAAAATTCCTATTCCTGTATCATTTGTCTACATAAAAAATTTCTCTGCCTTCTCCCCATAAGGACTTTCTCAGGATGCTACATCTCTAGGTCCATTTCTTTTTTCTCTGTGTCCTAGGTCTTTTATTTATTTATTTTTTTTAAGATCTTATTCATTATTTTTAGGGAGAAGGGCAGGGAGGGAGGAAAAAAGGGAGAGAATCATCAATGTATGGTTGCCTTTCACCTGCCTCCAGCTGGGGACCTGGCTGGAGACCTGGCTTGCAACCTGGGTATGTTGCCCTGACTGGGAATTGAACCAGTGACCTTTGGGTTTGCAGGCCAGAGCTCAATCCACTGAGTCACACCAGCCAGGGCCTAAGATATTTATCCTAATTATAAAAATATAATAGTACATTTAAAAAATATTTTTAACTCCCTTTTTCTAGTTCTTCGCAAAAACACAGATTTGCATAACATGGCATTTTTTAGGAACCTAACAACAGTGTTATACAGAGGTTACCTGTATATAGAACCCAACACAAGCATCATTTTCCCCAGAACAGCAGTTAGCCACCCATACTTGCCACAGAATGTGACTTTCCCCTGTGCTGGGAAACATGGTCTTTTGCACTGCAGCTCTCATCTTGATGCGAGTTGCCATAAAATATTTCTTTGTGCAACTTTTATTGTGATGCTTGCTTCGCATTACATTCTACTTGCAAGTGTTCCTTTTTGAGGCATCCGTGCCCTAATGGTCATTGGTGAGGCTGCCCAGTCTGAGTGAGGTGTGTCACCTTAGAGCAACAATGGCTCTGTCAGCTTGTGGACTGGAGGTCTGGACCCTGCGGTGTGTCCCACGGGCAAGGGCAGGGCTAGCACCTCGGCTCTCTGAGGTGTTGTCCATCCTCAGCTCTGTAGGGTCTATGAGGTGTGTAGGCTGGGGGTTGATTTGATGTTGAGAGTAGGTGAATCCGATAAATAAAGGCAATTGTCCACTCCTATTGTTTCATTTCCAGCACAGCCCTGGCGCAGGCATGGTGGAGGCCATCGATCGTGGAGGCAAAGCTGTGACTGCGGCGGCTGGAACCGTGTGATATACGTGCCCTGTCTTGGCTTTTATAGGGCAGCTGTTTCTCAGAGGCTCAGCTCAGGTATCCAGAGTGTGAATTATGAGGCCTAATCAACTTGGTCATGCTCTGTGGCCTGGGAAAAGCCTCCGCGTTTCCCTTTTATGATTGGAGAGTGCACTTTTGCAGACTGCGGAGCAATTAGCCAATCTTTGAAATGGATACCCTGTAAACGCAGCGTGTCCTTGGAGAGTCACCTCGACAGGTTTGTGTGGGAGGGGAGGCCAAGAGGTGGCCTCCACTGCCTCTGCCTTAGCTCTGGTTCAGTAGCCTGCACAGCAACGGAAAACTAAAGTTAAGAGAAAAAGAGAAAACTTCCAGACAGATGGAAATTCAACCCATGATTGTTGTCTCTCCCTCCAAGATATCACCTGCCCATTGAACAGATTTCCCAGTGTGAAGACTAAAGGTTAAAAAAGATCACACTGTTTGTTTACTTTTCTTTGAAAGTACAATGATTTCTCTGATTGGAACATTGATTTTGTCGGGCCCAACCTGATGTTCGCAGAAAGAACTTGAGAGAGACCAGGAATGGAGCATCCCTTGTGTCTATACAGAACTTGAGCCAATGGGAAGGGGGAACTGACCTTCGTGTAATTAGTTCTCCCCTGTACATTTCGAAAATTTATTGAGATAAAAATCATTTAACATAAAATGAACTATTTTAATATTTAACTATTTTAAGTATCACCGAACAATTCATTGATATTTAGTACAGTCACATTGCTGTGCAGCCAGCATTTCTCTTTAGTTGCAAAATATTTTCATTACTTCAAGATAAAACTCTAAAGCCATTAGGCAGTTACTCCCCATCTCCCCCTCCCTGAGGCTCCTGAAACATCCCATCTGCTTTCTGTTTGTTTGGATTTACCTATTCTGAATATTTTATATAAATGCAGTCATACAACATATGACCTTTTGCGTGTGATTTCCTCTCTTGTACACATTTAGAGAAACAGTATTAAATTAGATGACTTCACATCAGGTGAAAAGATAACTTAGTTCCATAACTCTGGTTCCAGAGAGACACAAATGATTACTTTTTTTGATATGGGTCCTGAAAATATAAAACAGAAACCATTGACAAACAATAAAGTATTGCTGTTCTTAATGTACAGTATCATTATCTACCCAATTTCCAAGCTCCAAATTTAGACACCAGCCTTAATTCCTCCTTTTCCTTCAGTTCCAGTGTTCAGTCAACTATCAAGCCTTCTTTCCAAGTCCTTAAAGATTCTTAAATGTATGAGTCTTTCCCTAATACACTGTCATTAAAAAAACAACAACAAGACTATTATCTCTATTCTAGATCACTAAAGTGGCATTTAGTCAGTTTCTTGACCCCCTCTAGCCCACTTTCTAAGCAACTTTTGGGGTACTCTTTAAACACACACATTATTACCATATTAAAATCCTTCCAAGTTTTTGCTGCCATCAAAGTACATCTGAACATGTGTGACCTGATGGGCATTTAACTCTAGAGTTTTCCCTCCTCAGTCTTTCACAGCTACCCTGCGATATTCCATCTATTCTGAACTTCCTTTAGGATTGCACTCTCCTTTTTTGTTCTCCACAGGGTTTTGTTTTCACTAGTTCCTTCCCTGGGATGGCCCTGTCTCCTACCCTTCTTCTCCTGTACATCCCCTACATTTTATTTTAGGACTTAGCTTAGATGCTGCTGCTTCTAAGAAGTCTTTTCTCTCCTCCACCTCCCATCTCTCCAACACCTTAGCTCACCTTAACATTCTGGAATCAGAGTTTTGATGACCTTTTTTTGTGTGTGTGTGCCTCTTTTCCCTGAACCATCCAACATTTGAAAGAGAGGGATCATGGCTCATTTACTATTAATTCCCCAGTGCTTTATTTAAGACCTGATACTATTTATTATTGGATCATAGAATATTTGGAACACTAAGTGACTGGTCCTGAGAGGCCAGAGACCAAAGGTTTACTATATAAGGCCATGACCTATTATATGTACCTTGGTCAGTTGGATGAAATAATGCTCATCTAAGGTTAAAGACTAAATGTCAGAAAGTTCTTGCTCAGCTGTGCTGGAAGAAGTGGTGTCTGAGTAGTAATAGTTTGGGTCATTGTTTCCATTGAGACTGTTGTCTCCCTGAAACCTGGCCCTGCACATACATGCAATTATCCTTCCTCCTCATGAAAATTTTATAAGACTTAAGAGTTGATTTAGTCACATTCTGGACTGGCTTCCTGACCTCAGTTTATGAAATAGAAGAAGAGAACAGAATACAACAGCCCTAAAAGAAACTTACCCAATGAAACCTGTCAGGCTGGCATTTAAGTATGTCTATGTGGTCACTGAATCAACTGTCCTTGAGCTGGGGTTTGGAAGACCATCTTAAAGGACTGAGAATGATTGCTTCTGCTGCCACCCAACAGTCCCAAGTATTTGTTGGATTTGTTTTCACAAGTCCTCTCTCCATCCCCATGCAAGATTAGTCACTCCCACCTGTGCTAACATAGCACATGATGCAGATGACTACCATCATATTACCACCATTGTATGCAATTACCTGGGAACATATCTGTGTCTTTGTAAGGGTATAGGTTGCTTCATAAACTCTTCTTTCTATAACATCTCATATGGAGCACTGAACACTCTACAGGTCAACTACTTAACTTGATCTCTTTAATCATATTGAGTGGTCAGTTTTTCCACAAGAGTGAAATTGTATATGATGCCTCTCCTTTCTCTAGGACTACTATAGTTTCATAGGACTCTGTCCATTATCGTTGGTATTATTATATATATTAATAAATTCACCTTGGCCCATAAGAATAACAGTATTATTGATCACATACTATCTTCCAAACTCTGAGAGTTTAAATGTGATCCTCTATCAGAGATGATCTTGGGACCAATGGTCATGGTTCTACCTGTCAGTATTCTGTATTCTCAAAACCTCATTAGAAAGTGTATGTTGTTACAAATACAAGGCACACATTTATTGTGAAATTATGAGTCTCATATGTTGAATCTAGTTGAGGCTGATAAATATGGTTGAAGTAAAATCAAGGACTGCCTATTCTAGCAACAAGCAGAATTTCACGTGTCTAGTCCACTTGACCACAGCCAGCCTGGAATCTAGGGGCCTCCTTTGTTGGGGGCATTGTCTTGGCTCAGTTTGCCTCTTGGTAAAGATCAAATTTTGGTCTCAGTGACCTCATTTTCTTGGAAAAGATAAAGATACTTCTCAGCTTGGAGTTCTATACTTGAGAGACAAGGAGCTTTAGTCTCCGCATGGGAATCTGAGAATGTCAATCTGAGAATTTTGCACTTACTCAGTTCAAAGGATGAAGAAAATCTTCACCCATTCTTTGACTCTTGTTTCCCAAAGGATGAGTCCAGTTATTGGAGTGGGTCATAAAAGATCCTCAGAGGTATCACACTTTTCTAAGTGTTGTGCTTTCATCTAACAGTTTTTTTTTCCCTGGAGAAAAGTCAAGTGGGGAGCACAGGAGTAGCAAAAAGGGAGAGAGTTCTAGGACATAAGTGGCAGTGGAAGAAGATCAAGTCAGTCATGTAGTCATGATGCTATGTAACTTCTTGGAGCCTTAGATTTTTCAGAAAATACATAAAAGGCATTTGTTTTTTTCCCCAAAGGCTTAGAATGAGAAAGAGATGCTGTTGACTGAAATGTATGCTATTGTTTTTATGTATTTTTTGCATTGATTTTAAGTGATGAAATTGTATAAGATAGCTCACCAAAAAACTAGTTCAACCATTCTGTGGTGCACTTATCCTAAAGGGACTGTAGTGTCTACCAAGATAGGGAAAACATTTTAGAGTTCTCAGTTTATTGAACTTCTTGATTCCAATTATGATGGGTGGTCTGACCAAAGAAGTACCTGAGAAGGAATATTATGGATTGAATGTTTGTGTCTTCCCGAAATTCATGTGTTGAAATCATAACCCCTAATGTTTTTAGAAGTGGATTAAGTCATGAGGGTGGAGCCCTCATAAATGGGATTAGTGCCCCTATAAGAGACCTCAGAGAGCTCCCTTATGCAATGCAGAAATGCAGCAAAAGATGGATCTATATAACAAGAGGAAGAAGCCCTCACCAGACACAAAATCTGCCAGAATTTTCTTGCATCTCGATCTTGAATTTCCCAGCCTCCAGAGCTTTGAGAATTTCTTTTGTTGATAAGCTACTCAGTCTATGATATTTTGTTACTAAAGCCAAAATATACTGACAAAAAGCTAGTCCTGCTTTCTTTGTCCTCTTTCTTAATTTCAGATAGGTGACAATAAAAAACATTCATGCTGTGTTAATGGGTTTTATAATTTTTCTCTTTGTCAATTTTATACAAGCAATGCCTATCCATTTACATTACTGAAAGAACTCTTTCATCTTTGGGAATAGAGACTCTATATGTCTCTCTGTGTATTAGTTTCTTCATTTATCATATTGAGCCAATAATTGCCATATTTCTTACCTTAAAGGAAAGGTGTGAGGTCACCATAGTAAGGATACTTTGAAAAGTGGAAAAGAGTAAATCAGTGTGAATTGTTTCTCTTTATCTACTTACCCTTGATGAGACCAATGCTCTTTCTTAATTAAATCAATGAGTCTTGCCCTGGCTGGTGGCACAGTGGATAAGGCATTGGCCTATGAATCCAAAGGTCACTGGTTCAATTCCCAGCCAGGGCACCTAACCAGGTTGCAAGCCAGGTCTCCAGCCAGGTCTGTAGCTGGAGGCAGGTGAAAGGCAACCATAAATTGATATCTCTCTCCCTCTTTGCCTCTTTCCCTTCCCCTCTCTCTAAAAAGAACTTT
The DNA here is from genome assembly GCA_004026585.1 of Noctilio leporinus. Taxonomy (NCBI): domain Eukaryota; kingdom Metazoa; phylum Chordata; class Mammalia; order Chiroptera; family Noctilionidae; genus Noctilio; species Noctilio leporinus. The sequence goes on along the minus strand of PVIW01001465.1, from coordinate 135,160 downwards.
AAAAAAATCAATCAGTCTTTTTCTAGATATACAGACCAATGGGCAACATTTTAGGTACAATAGACACGTAACAAGCTTCTTAACTTGGCAATATTAACATTTGGAGCTGTGTAAGTCTCTGCTTTGGGGGCTGTCGGTGTGTTACAGGGTGTTTAGTAACATCTCTGGCCTCTACCCACTAGGAGCCAGTAGCAACAAATCCTTTTTAAGTTGTGAAAACCAAAAATGTCTCCAGACATCAATAAACCTACCCTAGGGACAAAATTGTTCTTGCTAGGCCACTCCTAATTCAAGAATAGTTCTTCCATTGAAAGGAGGAGAAAAATCAATGAGTGGATGAATGAATGATTGAACAGAGAGGAAAAAACTTGAGAGGGTTGTTGCAAGTCATCACACTAACAAAGTCTCTTAGAATCTTTATTTTTTAATTTTCTGAATGAGTGACAAAATAGAAAAACATAGACATAGAAAAAATAAACAGATGTGTGTCTGCTTTTCATCTCTTGACCTGCAATTTCAGGGATTTCAATATCCCTACTTACAGCATTGGGAACATAGACTGAGATACTAACATAGTATACAGATCAACTGTTAACTATCTGTTGTTTTATTAAGTCACTCAGGGAACAACCATTGACCACCTACTAGGTACCAAGGTCTGTGTTAAGCACAAGCTAGTAAATTGAAACATAAGAATAGATGTATAATATGAAGTAATACAATACATCTACTATAATGGAATTAAGAACCTATTGCTATAAGAATACAGGTTAACACTCTCTCTCAGGGTGTGGGTGGTTTTGGAAGATTCTCTGAGGGATACGAGAAGTATCCCACAACTAATCATTTGTATGACTTTTCCCAGCTGTGTGTATCCCCTAAACAACCAACCACTCATTTATGTTATTCTATAATTTTTAAGTGTTAAACCTCTTCTATTTAGTTGGTTCTCTTTGAGGACATGAGGCATGAGCTTTATGTGTTGAGATGTAGCAGGAAGGCTATTTGACAGGCATTGTGCTTGGTGCGCCATACTCTGTGACAGTGAACAAAACACAGTCCCTGCCCTCTAGAGTTTACCTTGGTAAAGCACAACTCTAGGCTTTTGCCTTCATTTACTCCATGTGCATCCTTAGGTAAGGAACTTTATCTCTAAATCTGTTTCTCCAAGTGTAAACGTAGGAAGTAGAACAAGCTGATCTCAATGTGTCAGCATCTAACCTCTATTATTCCACATTTCTTATATACCTGCAGACCTGAAATCACTAAGTCCATAACAAAAAATCAATTCTAACTTGGTTTGAGGAAATATAATGAATGGAAAACTCATTCCGTTATAGGCCCAGGTTCTGAGACATGGCGCCACCTACTTGGGTGACTAGATGTATCCATTGGAAAGTAAGAGAACTTAGAGGAAATGAGAAATAAAAATGTGGAATGTCAGGTTCTGAAAACACATATTACATTGGTGCTGAGGCTAATATCTGGGAGCATTATTTTAGTCTTACAAGATTCCTTTTCTGTGTAGAATGTATAACAAAGTTTTTTATCCCATGGATATGAACCAAAGATATCACCCTCATAGGTGATTTATAGTTAATCTATTTTTCTACCTAGCACAAGATTTGATTATTTCTTTCTCTGGTGACAACTTAATTACCACTAATAGTAATATGAGTAATTTATAATAGTTATATAAATCATAGTTATAATTCTCAATCTGGATACTGTACGAATTCTCAAGTTCTTTCATAATAGCATCTCATTTATTCCTCCTAATGACAAGATGACATAGGTTAGGCAGGGGTCATCAGTCCTATTTTACAGATAGGAAACTAAGGTTCAGAGAAGTTAATTAACTCACCTGAATTCTCACAGGTAAGCTGCAGAAGTATGATTCTATTCCAGATTTGTCCATAGAAATATTCAAAAAATTAATAACATGACACAAACCAAAGAAAGCCACAGAGTGAGGAAAGATCTTTGCAATAGACAGGCTAACCATGAATTCTCAAAAATGCATAAAGAACTTCTACAGAACAATAAGTAAAAGATAGACAACTCAATAGCAAAACATGGGCAAAAAACTTGAATGGGAATTTCATAAAAAACGAGTATATCTAAATGATCAACCAGCTTCTGAAAGGTTGCTCACTTTCATTAGTCATCAGGAAAATGAAAATTAAGATCACAATACAGTATCACTATACATTCATCAGAATGCTTTAAATGAAAAAGACAGAACATACCAAAGCATGTTGAGCCATGGGAACATTAATTAGTAGGAACTCAGGAACAATGGCAATATCAATAAAAACAATAGTTAGTGAGCACTTTGAACAATAAGAACTCTACACAGTATTGGTGGGAGTGCACATTGTTGTGTACAGGTATTTACAATAATTTTTATCACAACACTATTAATCATAGTCCTAGACTGGAATAATATATTCATCCACAAAAGGATGAATAAATTGTGACTTAGTCTCATTATGGAGTATTATATAGCAGTGATAATAAAGATTAAAACTATAGTTAACAACATTAACTTATCTGACAAATGTGGAGTGCAATGAAAGAAGCCTTAAGCAAAAGGATTTCTACTGTATTCTTACTGGTTTTAGAAATAAGGAAAATAGTTACCTTTTGGTTGTTGTTGATCTGAAAAGTGTACAGGAGGTTCTGGGAGGCTGCGATGTTCAATTATAACACAGACGCTGGTTATACAGTTTGATCAGGTAGTGAAAATTCATTAAGCTCTATGTGGTTTGTATACTCTTCTGTATGTATGCTGTTCTACAGTAAAATTTGACTAAATCCAACAAATAAAGAAAGGACTGAAGTCATCAGGACACCATGAGTATCTCTGAATATCAAGAAAAGAGATGGCTTCACAAAAAATTACCAATGCCTTTGGGGATATCTTATTTATGAGAAAGAAATGGGGGAATGAAGAAGAGGAAAAGGAGAGATATCAGTGTGTGAATAGACCACCAGCTCAGATAAAAAAGGAAAGCCTCAGGTGCATTAAATAAACTGCTGAAGGTCCAACAGCTCGTAAGTGGTTCAGCATGGATCTTAATCCAAGTCCTTTGATTCCATAGCTCCTGCCCCTTCAACTCCACCAGCTCAACAGGCAATATTTTATTTCAACCCTAAATCAGTGAACAAGAGGAAAAGCAGGGTAGATGCCATCAAGAATCCATTTTAAATATTGGTTTAATATTTAAACCAATTGTAAACTTCATGAAGATGTAGTCCTTATCTATCTTGTTAGCTACCCTTTACCAAAGAATAGTTATTTAATGGAAAGAATGAGGATATGAATGGATAAATGAATGAATGAATGAATGCAGAGACAGGAAAGAGAAAACAGGGTTGGGAAGCATGTCATACTCCATCAAATTACATCTTACAGCTCTGCTTTTTTATCTTCCAACTTAAGAAGTAAACAGAAGTATACTGGTATATACATACAAAAGTGTGTGTGTGTGTGTGTGTATTTATACACCCTTCTTTTGCCACACACACACACACACACACACACATACAGATGACACACTTACTTGGCCTCCAACTTCAGGGATCTCAATATCCCTAATTACAGCTTACATTGCAGGCTACACAGAAGCACTGCTGATTCCAGCCCTGGCAAGATTCCTATTTAAACATACTTCCCAGAAATCTTAGGCAGTTTGCCATGATAAGGAAACAATTTACGTCAGATTTTGAGCAGGGGAATCCATCGAGGGTGGGGAGGAAGGCGGGGGCGAGTCGTTAAACATGGTAAGAGTGAGGCTTTTCATAGACCCCACAGCTCATCATTATTTCCCTGATTCAGGATAAGGACAAAGCGGTTATTATTCCTCTTTGGCTTACCATTGCCTCAACAGCTCTGTTCTGAAAGTCAATGGCTGCCTGAAGATTCCTTTGGGGACACCAAATGAGTCTGGCTATGATGCTAAAGAATTTTCCTCTCCTTTGCTGGCTTCTTGATGGTTTGCCATAGTTAAAAGATTTTTTTTTATTAATTATGGATGGCCCTTAATGTTCCATTTAGTTCATAGTCTGGTATTGAAATGACTTAAGAAATGATTTAGTCAAATTTCTTTCCATTGCAGGAATTATTTGTATAACAAAAAATCCTTCATTCGATAAATATTTATTCATCGTGGGAGATATTGTTAGTATTCCCCCTAATGCTTGACTACCCTTCTTTTCTCCTTGTTAGCAGAACTCTCACGGATTGCTTTTTGGAGTGAAAGCATTATGTCCACATCCAAGCTATAAATTTTTATTGGTGTAAGGCAATCATGATAATCCTATTCTCACTCTCTTAGCATTTTTGGAAGCCTACTGCACCTTCACTGTGGCTAAAGAGACCCATGAAAGAAAGTTTCCCTGCAGAATTCTTAAAGAGGTTTTGATTTTCTGATAAAAAGGAACAGATGCATTGCAATATTCTTTTTAATTCTGGATATGATAGCCGCCACTTGTGCTCATGGAGATAATGGCCCAAACAAACCAACAAACAACCCTATATATATTGTGGATCTCTTGAACCAGCAAAATTACCTCAAGTTATCTTGTTATAAAAGGAAAATGTAAATCATTATGATCATTTTTCCTGTTTTTTTTTTTTTTTCCAATAAATATATGCATTTATTATATCTAGTTTCTGTGTTAGGGAAGACATGTGGTAGATGGAGAAGCGACTATTTAGATCCCCCTCCATGGAGGACTTGCTGCCCAGCAATGAGGCCTGGGATCAGCAAATAGCCTCCAGCCCTCAGTCCTTTCAGGGTCTACATCAGAGCCACCAATTTGGGGTGTCATCTTTCCTTAGGCAGCCAACAACCTGGGACCAACTGAGGTTGGGGCATACAGACGCCGTCGTTTGGGGCCAATGTGGGACACTCTGATAGAGAATACTTACTCTAGAGCACCCCTCCAGGGTGACTGAGGGTATGCTGAGCATGGTATTAAGGGCCTTGAAAGGCAATAGCAAGGAAACACACTCATAATGGGCAGAGGTGTGAGCATTGTACCTGGTTATCATTTTGTGTGGAAAAGATAATTGGCCCAGGGTTAAAATATACATGGACACAGGGACAGTGGCCCATAGTCTGGCAGGCTGGTCAGCAATAAAGAAGGGAGAAGATTTGAAGACCAAGGATAGGAGTTTGGAAGAGAGGCGTAAGGATGAACATTTGGCAGTAGGCACAATGTACCTTTGTATGGCAGGTGAATAGCCACTGTGAGTGTCTACCACGGCAAAGGCCCCAAATAGCCAAGCAGACAAATGACCAGTCCAGTTGACGTTAGCCAGCCTCTGTCATCAGGCACCCAAGTGTTACTATGACAGACACATGAGTGAGGGTCCAAGGTAGCAGAGGTGATGATGTCATACCTCCCTACAGCATGAATTCCACTGACCAACACTGACTAATGGCTGACAAGGCATGGCATTGGACATCTAATCTGCCAGCAACGGACACAAACCATGAGCTCCTGCTACAGCATCGGTCTTCAAGAAGACCAGTTGGCCACACTTGGTTGCAAGCTAACCAGGTCAGCCTGAGTCCATGGATTTTCTCTCAGGAACAGACACAATATTTGGGGCTTGGATTTGCCTTTATGGCCCATGGGATTCAAGCAATCAGCACTATCTAAGCTTAGAAGATGATCCACCCACACGGGATTCCCATGGAACATTGTGTCAGATGAACAGACCCACTTTATTTCAAAGGGGCCTTGGAAATGTTTTTTCTTGTATTGAGGAAGTTTACCCTCCTAACACTGCACCTTTCAGTGTCATGGTACTGACTTGATAGTATAATTTTATGCACGTTAGCTCATAAATGCTTTCCTGGCCTGGTCTCCTGAATGTGCCTGCTGGTGGAAGTACGTATTGATGGGCCTTTAGGTACTTTGTCTTTCTAGTCCATCAAGAAGTATGTACAAGCCTAATGATGAATCAATGTAATCAGACACTGATTGTTAGGCCAGGCCCCATTTTATGAATGAAATACAGAGAACGTAACAATAATGAGAATTAAAGAGTTCTTGTTTGTCATCACATGTCTGCCCTATGGGGAAGTTTCCAAGGAAAGTCAAGTCAATATCAGTAGCTTGCTTACTGAACCAAGGCAGTAGATTCAAAACATCCTTTAAAGGATGGAACCTGAATAGGTAAGTTGAAAGAGCCCAGGTTTGGGGAAATAGAAAGGTCAGGATTTGATTCCCAGGTATAGCAGTAATTAGAGCAATTTTCTCATTCTCTCTGGACCTCAGTGTTTTATTCTATTACAAAGGGGTAATGATTTCTGCTTTAAGGATTGTTGGGGGGATTAACTGGGATTTCCTAGCATTTCACATGCAGGGGTCCCCGTATTTAGGGCATCAAAAGCCTGACATTGGCTTTGTCTTCTTCCTTGGATTCTCCTATTGACCCTGACCCAATCCCCATTTCCATGCAAACCACATAGATCTATTAACAACAAATCTTCCCTCCCAATCTCCAGTTTCAATTCAATAGGCAAAGCCCGGACTGTTCTGGGTCACATCTGAGATCTGAGGATGCACGAAGTTACTCCAGTTTAGTTGAGGTGATTTCCAGGTTTTTGCAGACACATAATTATAAGTCACATATTAGGAAGGACTACTTCTGAGGTGGACTGTTGATTACTCACAGAGTGGTTTTGGTCTCTGCCAGGTACCTTTTCTCACCTTATTCCAAATTTTGAGAGACTCAATGTATTCAACAAATTCTCTTAGAATATCTATGATGTGCCAAGCATTTATGTGAAAGGTTGGTGATATACATGTTAATAAGATCTAGTTTCTGGAGATGAGGTGCTAAGAATGTAGACATTTCATCAAAATAAAAATGTGATCAATGTTAAAGCAGTGATATAACTAACAGTTTATGTCATTCTCTGAATCACATTTTCTTGAGATACTATAAAGTGGAAACTCAATCCCTTAGCGTCATCTTGCCAGGAGAATGCTCCTAGGAGAGAAATGAATTGGAATAGGAACATGTTTGACTTTTTGAGCCACCCTCTTCTCTAAAGAAGCACCTGATCTGAATGTGAAGTTCGCAGTTTTAAAAGTTTTTCTTCCTCCTTGTTGGAGCAGGCCTGACATTGTTGAGTTTCTAAGGAGAGAAAAGCTGAATTTGAGGAGATGGTGGGGAAGGAGCGTAGTTGGAAGCCTTGCTCTGACACAATGTTAAAGCATGTTAATGTATTTTAGCCCCAGCAGTAATAAGACTTTGTCTTGTATTCATTTTTCCCATCCCCTGTTGATTGTTTCCTGCAGTCATTGTATGCATATGCTTCTGTGAGTCAAGTAATTCATGTTTCTTTTTCATGTTATTCCAAAGTCCTACACCTTGCTGATACTTTGTCTGCTTATTTCATCAGAACTTGAGGGAGGTATGCATTAATTTCTGCTAAATGACTGAATTTGACTATTTTTCCTCTTAGGCCTGATATTACTTATTTGTTTTATGTACTTTATGTACAATGATGACTACACTGTATTATTCAGTGGAGGTGGTAGATGCCATTCAATGAGCATGTGTACCGTGTGACCATTGCATTCAAAATAAGCGAGCAAGTAGAGCAATGAATCTGCATCAGATTTTGCATTAATCTTGAACATTCCTCCATGGAAACTATTTGGATGATTCAGAAGGTGATTGGCAGCTTCATCATGACAACACACCTGCTCATGCATCGTGTCTGGTGCAGTTTTTTGTGAAACATCAAATTACCCAGGTGGCTCAGCCCCATCACAACCCATATTTGGTGCCCTGTGACTCATGGCTTTTCCCAAAACAAAAATTACCTTTGAAAGGGCAGAGATTTCAGACCATCAATGAGATTCAGAAAAATCCAGTGGGGCAGCTAATGGTGATCGGGAGAACTGTGTGAGGTCCCAAGGTGCCTACTTTGAAGGGGACTGAGATATCACTCTCCTATGTACAGTGTTTCTTGTACCTTTTTCAATAAATATCTCTATTTTTCACAGTACATGGCTGGATGCTTTCTGGGCAGACCTCACATATGTGTATAAGTTTTTGTTTATATATAGACAGCTAGACATTTATATTATATGTATCTTTACATTTTATTATTCATATAATTATATATATATATATATATATATATATATATATATATATCCTCTCCCACTCAGCTTGGAGTCAGGGACAATAAACATGTGCCTCCCCACCCTGAGATGGGGCTAGGGGGTGATGTCGCAACACTTGCAAATCTCCTGTCACCTTGCACTTCAACTCTTTACATCCTTAAGTATGATGACCCACAATCTAGATATAGGTCACCCCAGCCTATATCTAGATTTATGATTTACAATATTCCTATAAGAACATTAAAAAAAAAAGATTTTATTTATTATTTCCAGAAAGAGGGGAAGGGAGAGAGGCAGAGAGGGAAAGAGACATCAATGTATGGTTGCCTTTCACCTGCCTCCAGCTACGGACCTGGCTGGAGACCTGGCTTGCACCCTAGTTATGTGCCCTGGCTGGGAATCGAACCAGCAGCCTTTGGGTTCACAGGCCGGCACCTTATCTACTGTGCCACCAGCCAGGTACAAGAACATTTTGAAGAAAACACAACCTTAATACTAAAAAGATAACCTGTGAGTTTAGTCCTATTGAGTTATTATTGCTCAATTTCCCATAGGTTTCTCCTATTTTTCAATTATTTTATGAGGAGTATTTGTGACCTTTATAAGATAATTTGTCATTTTTTTTAAAAGGTGGAGTTAAAATGATTACCTCCAAATGAGTCCTGAAAGTCTGTTTAATGACTCAATTAAGTACTTGAATTGCAATTAAACATTAACGTCATTCTGTCTTTTAAAATAATAACTAATCAGCCCTCTTCCTCACCATGTCTTAGTTTTCTTACCATCTCTCAGGTGTGAAATGCTATGGTTTCTATGCAAAATTGCATTCAAATCATGCCTGAAGCCTTTTAAGGATTTACTAAATTAATCACAAATGTATTACTTTGGGCATGGTCAGGATAGACAGGCTTGTTTCTTTCTGGTGATACCACCGAATAATGTCCACTTGTTCATGTCTTTCTTTTCCATCAGGCCGGCTGGAGTACTGTGCAGTGTCCCCTGGGGCTTCCAGCCAGGAGACTCGAGAAGGAGTTGTTCAAAGGAGCTATTCAAACATTGTCCTCTCACTTTGCAGTCTAAACAGGAAAGAAAATTCACAGGCAAAGTAAGACTAGGTGTGCTGTGTGCTCGAACACTCTAAGAAGGGTATTGTCTGGACTGAGGAACTGTGGTTTTGGCTCCATGTTTGATGACCAGAGGGCTCTGAAGTTCAGGTCCAGAGAAATGGATTTCTGCCACCACAGCTTCATAAGGGCTGATGCTAAAAGAGAAACCGTATGTTCACCTTGGGGCTGCCAACAGGCCTGCCTCCATCCCTATCAGCAATGGCAAGAAATGCTCTGAATTTGAGTTAGAGAAAACACAGCAAGAGCCAGGCCAGTCAATGAGCCTAATCATCATCATGCTAATAATAGCAAACTTAATTGAGTACTTACTGTGGGCCAGTACTGCTGAGAGCAGCAGTCTGTGGGCCTTTTTTCATTTAATCTTTACTATTGTCCTAGAGTTGAAGCTGCTACGACTGTTTGCATGTAAGAAAGCCCTGGCTTGTGGCACAGTGTATAAGGCACTGGTCTGCAAACCCGAAGGTCTCTGGTTTGATTCCCAGCCAGGGCACATAACCAGGTTGCAAGCCAAGTCTCCAGCCAGGTCCGTAGCTGGAGGCAGTGAAAGACAACCATACATTGATGTCTCTCTCCCTCTCTGCCTCTCTCTCTTCCTCTCTCTCTCTCTGAGAATATAAATAAAATCTTAAAAAAGAAATGAGGCTCAGATGGGTTAAATAATTTGTCTATGATCACTGCGCTGGAAAGTGGTAGAGCTGGGTTTTCTGCTGCTCCCACCTCTGAAGTCCAACTTGTCAGCAGGGCATTCCAGTTGGTCCTCCAAGGCTAGGCTTGGGCCACCTACTTTCTTTCCAACCAGCATCCCCTCTACCTATCACCTCACACTTCTTTTTTCTAACCCTTCCAGTTTGGGCTCCACTCACTCAGCACATCTTGGACTACTATGATTCTTTGCTTTTGCTCCTTCCTAGTGCCTTAAAGTTACTTTCCCTTCTGTGCTCAATCAACTGTATCATCCATCAGTTCTCTGCATGAATGCCACCTTCTCTATGAATCCTCTCTCAGTTTCCCCTTCCAGATCTTGGTCTTCTTAACTCAAGTCCCTCAGCATTGAGTTCATAATTTCACACAGCGTTCAAGAAAGTATAGTCTGTGGACCAACTCTGAGTTGCTCTCTGGTTTTGTACAATCTACTAGCTAAGGAGAACTTTTACCTTTATAAGTATTTAGAGGAAAAACATTAAAAGAAAGGTAATATTTTGTAGACACTTGAAAATTACATGGAGTACAAATGTCAGTGGACATAAAGTTTTATTGGCACACAGCCATATGCTTTTGTCTACAGCTGCTTTTCACTACAATGGCAGAGTCAGATAGTTGCCACAAAGACATGGGGCCTAAAGTCTAAAACATTTGCTCTCTGTCTCTCTATGCAGACTATTTCCCAGCTCCTGCACTGCAGAACTGTCACATGATGCTTCAGAATAGTGGGCACCCAGGTATTATTGATATTTATATCTCCTGTGCCTAGCACAGGTCCTGTCTCTTAGTAGACAATTATTTAATGAGTGTATGAATGAAACTAAAGTGAGTGTAAAAAAAGAACCAGGACTCCTTGGACTCTAGTATCATTTCTGTCATTTACTGTTATCTGTATCCATTAGGAACACTGACCGTAGGATAATTTGATATAAATTTTTCATCAAGGGATCATTCTTTAGTAATTCAGAGCTGGTTGTAGCAAATTTGTTCCTGTCTGTGGACCAGAAGGGTCCAGAGGTGGGAGCAGTTTCAGGATTCCTGGAAGAGGGAGTCCTGGAGAGTTAGCCACTTTGAAGGTGCCTATAGTTTTCTGTAGAGATGCGCAGCCAGTGATGGAAACCTGGGAGGTCACCAGAAAGAGAAATGTCCTGACCTCACTCCCCTCCTTCTCCCATTTCCTGCAGGGTCTCCCTGTTGGTGGAACCCACTTGGCACTGGGCCCTGTCAATGTCATGCATGGGTCTTGGCTCCTGGGAAAGAGACCAGGATGAAGGATAGTAACTGGAGGGCCAACCCTAAGTACAAACCTAGTGATGTCTATTCTTTAGGCTTCAATTTCTTCAGCCATAAGATGGGCAAGTGGAATTATAACATTTTATAATAACAATAACCAAAAATAACAACCCTAATCGTTCTTTGTTGAGACCTTATGATCCATACATTCATTTTGCCAAATAGCTTTTAGAATAAGTAGTTTCTCCATTATACACATGAGAAAGCTAAGGCTCGGAGAGGTGTTGCACGACACTTTCATGCTGCTAACAAAGTGCCGTATTTGCAAGTACGCTATCCTGAGGTCCCTCTCTCAGATTTACTTACCATCACCCAAGGCTGCTTGTATTGGTTGCTTCTGCTGTCTTTCAAATTAAACTCCGAAGGCTAGCTGGTCAGCTCTTCTGGATTCCCTAAATTTGCACAGCCCTCTCTGATCTCAGTTCTAGTTTCCTTTGGTCACCAAATCCGGTCAGGTCCCCTCTCTGTCTCCCTGGAGGATCGGAATTGCAAACAAAACATGCCCTCCCCTGACACAACCTTCCCTCTTTCTTGTTACTATCACAATGGAAGACTTGGGCTGGAGCTCTGGTAACAGAGACTTCATTAGTAAAATTATTTTGATGACAGATGTACCAATGTTTTCCAAGAAACACATTGCAGGCAGCATTAAAAGTCTGAATCCTGGTATGTTTATTTATTTATTCTGAGCAATTTGCTCAACACTGGAACCCTTGTACATCATAACATAGATGCGATCCCTTAATTATTCATGCTATTAATAATTGACACCGTTAATAACACTGTAATACCATTAATAATTTAATACGTAAAATGGAATTCTCTGTAATTAATTTATTACCATTAATTTTCTGTGCCAGATGACCAGAGCTCATTAGAATGGTGGTCAGGTTCTGGGCATCAAATTATTTAACTAGTCATCTTAAAAGGCAAGGGATCATGGAATTCACTTCAACCACTTTCCTTCCTTGCTATCAGGATGGCTTTTTTGTTTTTTCTCTCTCCAGGAAGGGGGAAACAGTTCTTGTGGATGCCTCCACAGAATTCAGCATATCTGCTGCTGGCTTATAAAATGGGCTCTAATGAAGAGAAGGAGGGAACACTCTGCCTGTGGGGTTCCAAAGACTTGCACCCAAGATGCCCTGAGAGCAAGAGTCCTTTCTACCCAGGTACAGGGTTCAGCCCTGCCCTGCCATAGACCCCAGGGGCTGTGACTTACTCTGCTTCCCCAGTTAAAGTTTTGGGCACCTATTTTCCCCTCTAGGATCCCTCTTTCTTAAACTGATGAAAGAAAAATATTCCTGTCTCCCCTATTTCTCCTCGATGCTATCGCTGAAGACAAGCTAATGGGTTCTTCTAAGGGTTGCAGACCCAAGGATAACAGAGACGCTGGGCAGAGAGAAAAAGAGCCTGCACACAAGCTCAGTTCTTGGGTTTTATAGCACAGCAGTCCTCCCGCAAGGCACTGAAAGTCATCGAGCCCTTTTTCCTATCTACAAAGTGGCACAAGGCCTACAGCAACACTTAAGAGTGGTTGCCATGGGGAAGCACGGCCCACGTGCCGTTCTAGGAAGGACCTGAGGCCCAGGTGAAGAGAGGGTGAGCAGACAGCCTGCAGCTGCCAGCCATGCCCGAGGCCACAGCCTTCTTAGGTAGGATGACCAATTCATTTGGTTTGCCTGGAACTTTCTGGGCACTGTAAGCCCCACGTCCCAGCATGCTTCTCTGGGCTGGAGTCTAACACCATGGGCACATCTTTAAAAGCAGAGACATTTGCTCTTAACGCCTGACAAGACCCATCCTTTGTGAAGTTTTGGGTGCATTCTTTGGAACAATGGACCACAGTGAGTCTGCTCTTCTTCTCCCTCCCCACCCCCACCCCACGCCAGCTGAGCCCAGTACAGCTGCCCATTGGGATCTTCTGACAAGAAAATTAATGTGATATATTCCTCCCCTGAACTCCCATAACACTCCATAACTTCCTAATGGTGCTTTCCACATTCCAGCTTTTACCATGGCTGTTGCTGAAATTGCCTTCTTTGCTCTCCTGCACTTGGAGCTCCAGGCCCCATGGCAATGAATGACATGTTTTTGTGTGAAGAAATGAGCAAATGGATGGCACATTGCAGCCTCCACTTGCCCCCTTTAAATGCCTTAAAGTTTAAGACAACTCCCAACTAGGAAGGGTTAAACATACGTGAAAACCTGTGGCGTCAAAAACCGAGGGTCTTTTCCTGACTTCACCTGAGGCTCTAAGACCTGTTTTGCTTAAGTCTCAGTTTTGCTTGTTAATGAATAGATTGGCACACTAGACACAAACCTCCCCTAGTAATTATTTCTAGGTTAAACCTAGCAGTACTCTGTGTCTACGTTTAAACATTGTCTAATTCAGTCTTTGAAATGATCTCAAAATGTGTCAATATAGTGCTTCTAACTTATTTTGAGATTTTCTGATTAAAAGAAATAAACTTGTACTATCTAGCAGCTGATATTTATTACTAATCTCTTAGTGGGTTGAGTGGTTCCATTAGCTTTTTAGAGTATGAAAATTTTATCTGTGCATACTGAAGCCTTTATCTCTCGTATCCCTGGAGATATGTATAAATAGATACAATCAGGTGCTCTAGAATGCAAATTGTAGCTCATTTCCCATCCCTCTAACCTTGTTTAACCCTCCTTCTGGATTTCGTTTTCCTGATTAACCAGACGGGAAAAATTCATAGTATCACCTGGTGGCTGAAGGTTACTGAAACCCTGCAATAGAAATCGGCTTGTCCCTGATGAAACTTATGAACTATTAATTAGTTCTCTCAACTGACCAGGGATCTACCTGCATCAGATGATATTAAAAGATATAGGAAAAGGAAACATCTGGGACTCAGAGGCCCTTGAATTTGAAACTCCCTTCCTTCCTGCCACTGAGGTTTGAAATTGGGGACTGCTCCAAATTAAGCTGGAAACTCAGCTCCAACGAAAATTGTTAGGTCTTAGAGTAACAGGTATCATCATGTGGCACACTAAACCATGATTCATTTATCTGTTTATTGTTGATCTCCCTCCAATATAAATACATTCTGTGCATTTAGGAATGTCTGTGAGAGTGCTTAGCACAGTCAATTTTTATTTGTTGAATGAATGGATGATGAATTTCTGAGGTTTTAAACAGATTACACAATTTTAGTCTGGTTTTGTTATTCAGGGTTATAATATGATCACTTCCTCACACTCAGAAAGAAATTCCATAATGATTTCATGGCTGTAGAATGACCCATTCAATGCACGTGCTTCCCCAGTGATAGGATGTTTGGCTTGCTTCAAGTAATTTACATTTTACACTCAAAATTGTTGTGAACACAACCATGTAAGCCATTTTAAACGAATGAAGCTGAGTTCTTTTTTCATAAAGCACTGGATTAAGGGAATATCACTGCTCACCCAGGGGAATGAACCTAAAAATTAGATTTTCAAGAAACTTGGGCTTCTTTCAAACAATGGGCTGGTTGTCCCACTTGAATTAACTTAAGATTATGATGCTAGACAGGAAAAGGAAGGCGGTGCTGGCCTCCTCAGAGCAGGGTTCTCGGGCTTCCCATTAGCTCAGCTGTAAGCTCTTCGAGAAGATAGCCAAGATGCTCAAGGTTTAATAGAAAGCAAAACCCCTGAATTATTTTGATCCTGGGATAGATAGTGCACGCGAGCTGAGAAAATCCCTTTGTCCCAAAGGTCATTGACCAGCATTATTCCACTAGGGCTATAAAATCCCCTTGACTAGTGAGCAAGACAAACTCATTAACATATTTAGCAGATGAGGAAATGGAGGCTCAGAATGCTTCCCAAGGTAGTCTTTTATTGGGTAGCAGTGCCTGAGGACCATAACCTAGCCTTTCTCTGTCCTATCTGACACTATTTGCAAATACAGTCATTTGCCCTTACACACCGTTTCACTTTCTGTTGTTTCAGTTACCTACGGTCAACCACAGTCTGAAAATATTAAACAGGAAAATTCTACAAACAGTTCATACGTTTTCAACTGTGCACCATTCTGTGTAGTGCAATCCGATCTCGAGAGTCCTACAGCACCCTGGCCCCCGGCGTGAATTGTTTTTTCTGGAACCCGTTAGTTATCAGAGTGATGATATACTGCTGTGGTAACCTAGTGCTTGTGTTCAAGTCGCCCTGATTTCACCTTGCAATGACCTCGAAGTGCAGGAACAGCAATACTGGTAATTTGAATATGCCACGGAGACACCATCACGTGCTTCCTTTAAGGGAAAGGTGAAAGTTCTCAACTTAATGAGGAGAGTAAAAAGAGCGCTGAGGAAGTTAAGATGGATCGTAAGAATGAATCTTCCATCTGTGAAACTGAAGAAGGAGAAAGAAATCCATCCTGGGTTTGCTGTCACACCTCAAACTGCAGAAGGTACACAGCCAGAGTTTGAGTGATAAGTGCCCAGTTAAGATGGAAAAGGCATATTTTGTGGGTGGAAGACGTGAACTGAAAGTGTGTTCTCTTGAGGGCAATGCTGAGCCTGTATGAAGCCTTCACCAAGGGGTCCCCTAAAACAGGTGGCACCAAGGCATGACTGCAAGTGAGGAACAGTTACCTGGACTCAGGAATGGGTTGGCATCTCATCATCTTACATCAGCACACAAAGAAGAAGGGTGAGTACAGTATTTTGAGGGAGACAACATTCACAGAATTTTTATTACAGCATATTGTTATACTTGTTCTATTGTGTTAGTTATTGTTAATCTTGCCTTGTGCCTAATTTAGTAATTAACCTTTATCACAGGCCTGAATATAGAGGAAAAACATTGTATGTAGGGCTTGGTATTGTATGTGGTTTCAGACATCAACTGGGGTTCTTTGAGTATATCCCCCATGGATGGGGGTAATGTAGTCTGGTATTTATATATATCGATATATAACCTTGACACTATTTGCAGTGATCTCAGGCTGGATTGCTTTGCTTGGATGATGAAGGCCCTGAAATGAGATGTGGTCTGATTTTACTGGTGCAGAGCGTGTTATACAGTTCTTCAAATTCTTAAATTTCAAGCCAGAGAGCCATGAATTCAGTAATTAGGAAAACTCAGTATGGCCTCAAAGTGAGAGAGAGAGAGAGAGAGAGATTGAGAGTGAGAGCTCTATTCAAAATGCTTTTCGGAATACACAGTGTTTTCTTTCCTGGATGAATACAGTGATCTAAGCATTCCATTATTCAAACATAGGGTGAATAATAATGCACTGGATGGAACCATTAAGGAGGGGGAAAATACTTAGAGGGATTTATAAGTCTTTGTATTTAAACTTGTTCGACCTCTTCCTTTGGAGAAAATAGTCCCAAGACTTGATTTGACTCCTTGACTGCCTGCTATTTTAGATTTTTTTTGTGCAGGTCAGTGTTGCTAAGAAATCCTGGCTGTCTCCAATCTAAGATGCAATGGGTTACAGAATCATGAACAATCAAGACAGGGAATAGTTGCAAAGCTATTCCTTCGTCCTGTGGGGACAAATGCTGGATTCCACCCTATAATATGTTCCTCATGTAGCATAGCTGAGTCTGATTTCAGTAGTGGGCGTAACCGGAGACCTTTGCCCCCATGTTCACTGCAAGCGGCTGTGGACGACAAAGTCCACTTGAGGACCGACAAGGAGTCCTCTTGGAATGAATGTAATCCAAAACCCATCACTGAGTTTTATTAGAACCAGGGAAGGCGACAGAGCTGTTGGTCATGAATCCAAAGAAGTGAAAGAAAACCCACAGGCTTCAGGGATTAAGTTTTGTTTTTTCCTCTTTCACCAAAGGCAGAATAAAGTCCTTGTATTGTTGAATTAGGGCCACTTATTTTGGAAAAAATTCGGAACTTCCCACAGCCTCAGAGATAGCTAGGGTTGTCACAAACAATCTTAATATTTGGTTCCATTATTTCCACTTTACAAATGAGGGGAAAAAATGTGACTGAGAGAAATTCCTTCATGGCACCAAAGACAGCTGGCAGATTTGCAGTGAGACACAGTGACCTTGTCCGGCCCATTCCACAGTGTTTTTCCCATAGAACATGTTTTATCTAGATTGCACTAGTCATAGAGCATTCCTCCATCATTTCTTCCCCAGCTATGCACTTCATCAAATTTTGGACCAACATATATTCAAACCTTTTCCTGATACAAAAACAAGTTGGTTAATTCCAAACTCTAATTCACTTTGACCCTCCTCGCCTGTATTTTTTGATCTAGTCCGGCATCACATGCTCTATGTACATGCTATTTTTTTTTTTTTTTTAAGATTTTATTACTTTTAGAGAGAGGGGAAGAAAGGGAGAGAAACCTCAATGTATGGTGGCCTTTCACCTGCCTCCAGCTGGAGACCTTGCTTATAACCTGGGTGTGTGCTCTGACTGGGAATCCAACCAGTGACACTTGGGTTCACAGGTTGGTGCTCAATTTACTGAGCCACACCAGCCAGGTGAACATGCTACTTTTAGACCCATTCCAAATGACCTCTTTGCCCACCAATGGAAGTCTTAGGATCATTGTATTAGGACAGCATGTATGATACTATTATATAGTTTTCATTCTATGTGTCTGTCAAATCAGCAAGATTTTTGAACTCAGAGATGTCAGATACTGGGTTTTCTAAATTTGTAAGTGAACTTAATTAGGTGCAGAGATCGATTGGAGGACTTTTCCCCAGAGCCAACCAAGTAAAAATTCATATGAGATACACCCATGCAAAGTCATCTGAATTTTATATGCACGCCTATTAAAAAAAACATATATTTAGAGACCCTCTTCCTTATAAGCTGATATACTCATCAGAGGTTCATACACATGGGGTCTCTGACCTCATAAAGCATTCTGGCTAGCCGAGAAAACATTTGTGCAAATAACGGCAAGTATATGGAGTTTAATTAAGGAGCACAGTGGGTGCTCGGTGTGTGTATTTCTAATTAGTGAGGGCAGTTAGCTAAGAAAGCTTTCTGGGGAACAGAACACTGAAATGCAAGGAATGGTCAGAAATTAATTAGGTAAACTGAGGATGGGAAGAAAGTTCTTTCTAAGCAGATGTAACCAGCATATGAAAATGTCAAATATGGGACACTCCATGGCAACTTGAAGAATTCAACAATAGCCCAGCATGACTGAACTCTAGAGGTAAAGTCAGGTAGTGGGTTGTGAGGAGAGGCTGAAGTGATGATTGGGGATTTGGTCTTATCAAAAATCTATGACAGGTTTTAATGCATTTTAGATTTTGGAGTGACCAGATCAGATTTGAATTTTAAAAGAATGTTGACATTTCCATGTGAAGAATGCATTTGAAGGGCACAGGGATGGATCTGAATGATGAGTAAGGTGGCAACTATGAGGTCTGTCTCCATTGCAAGCCAATGTCAATCTAATTAGAAGTTTGTGCGGCTGATACTCCAGGACAGACCTCATATATCAGAGCCACATATGCTGGTGGCTTTAACTAGGATGGGAAGCATATAATAAATGAGGATAGAAGTGGATAAATTTGAGACGTATTTAGAGAGTATAATCAATTAGTTATTGTGATGTGTTTCACATGGGATGATTAAAAAAATACATGATTCAAAAAGTAAGCAGCAAGTTTCTGGTTTTAATAGCTGTCAAATGGTGGGGAAACGAGCAGTTATCCATGGGGTGGGGTGGTCATAATAACTTTATGGTTTGGCATTTATTAAGCATTTACTATGTGACTGGAACTGTTGTGTTTTATATACATCATTTAATTTTCTAATAACTCACTATACACAGTCTTGAATAGTTTATATAATTCACTCATGTTTTTATAGCTGGTCACCTACATGGACTGGTATTTCAGCACAGAAGCTCTGATCCCAGAAGCCTTGAGTTTATTACCTTACTTTTTAGGATCCATGTAGAAAGTCTGACTAGAAAGCAAAATGCATTGTTCTGAAGCTCAGTAGCCAAGTCTGAACAAGAGATATAAATCAGGAAGTCATTGCATTTGTTGTGATAGTCTGTGAAATCTTAATGGTTTGACATGATCCATGTTTATTCCTTGGTCGCACAAAGCCCAGCACAGATGTTTCATTCTGGTGGCTCATGTAGGCACCTTCCCTCTAAGCACAGACTCTGGGATCTAAGCTTTTTTCAATTGGTGGCTCCATCACTCCCTGAGGCTTCTTCCGTTGGTTCCTATGCATTCAGTTAGCTGATGAACTAAGAAAGAGTTTGGGTGATTTCTCAGGTTTAGGGGCCGGGGCTAGATTGGGTGCGCATCATTTCTACCCAAATTATAATGGCCAGAACATTTCATATGACTCCAGCTGGCCATTTACATTTAGCTGTATGCTCAGGAGAAGAATAGATTTTACACAAATGTATTGATGGCATAGGAGTCAATAGACTCACCTAGCAAATGACTATAGAGTTAGAAAGATAGCCTCTCTCTGATAATCTGACAAGCTTTCTTGGATAATGATGATGATTAATAATAGCTTAAACTTTTAGAGCACTTACTGTGTTCCAGGCACATTTACATATATTAATTCAAGCACTCCTTACAAAAGTCCTTTGTGCCATGCTATTATATATTTTTTATGTCTATGAAGAAACAAAGCTACATATAGTAAATAATTTCCCCAAGGTCAGAGCTCATAAGTGACAGAACCAGAATTTGAATACAGGCAGATTGGTTCCAGAGTCTGTAAGTTTAACCCCTGTTTTATGCTATGTAATTACTAACTTCAGATACTTGAAAAATGTCACATTAGTATGTAAGTATCTTTTCTAGGGGTTCCCCAGGGACAAGACTAAAACCAATAAATGAAATTTAAATGGTGGTAGATTTTAGCTCAGAAGAAGGCAGCTGTTTCTAGCAGCATTGTCTGAAAGGAAGAAAATGGCACCTCAAGATAGTGGGATCCATGGGGGTACTCAAGCCTAAGAAGAAGAAACGCTTAGAGAACACAGAGTATTTGGGAGAGATCATATTTATATTCACCTCCAACTTACAAGTGTTAAGAAAGTTTTAAGTATTACATATTGGCCACTGTGTCTCCTCATGAATGTATAACCCTTGCACCAGTCTGAATTCTGAATGAGCTACTTGAATTACATTTCAATGCCTGTCTAAGTATTGGATTGCTGTCTGAAAGGAGGTGAAATCAAAGAAAATATGAAAGAGGTATCAGCTCCTGTCCTTGAAGTCCTTACAGTTTACTAAGAGAGACAAGACACGCATCTTGCGTGTCATGCTTGTGAACCACTGGAGAGTACCCTATTTAGAAATGAGCGGAAGGGACTGTGAAGACATTTATAGATGGCAGAGGATGTCCCAGTTGGCTCAGGTGTGCTGTCTCTCTGCTCAAAGTCCTCTTTGCTTTGTATCAATGTAGTTCTACAATGTTAGCCTGCATCTGAATCCCATGGTGAACTTGTTAAGCCAACCTCAGCTTTCTGATTCAGCAGGTTTATGTCGGGGCCCAGAGTTGCAGTTCTAATAAGTTCCCAGGTGAGGTTGGTACTAATCAGGTGATCACACCTTGGGCATCACTGATTTAATGGAAGACTTATCCCTTAATACCATAACCCTCTGTTTATGTGCCTACCTCTTCTTCAGACTGAACTCTTTGACAAGGACCACCTGGTTTGTCTTTGTATTCCCAGGGTCTAATCCACCCTTGGTTCCTCCATAGATTTCCATAGAGTAAATAATTGAAAAGAAATGTGTGTTTTTATAGAAGTACTAAGGAGTAAAGAAATGATCCATGGAAGTTGGAAGAAATCCCATGGTCTCTCCTCCCACAGCTTTGGAAACGTGATTCATGCGAAGAGCTGAAAAGCAACCTTATCCACACACAAACACCCCATTTCATAGTTAAGCAGGTGGGACTCCAGCCATCAAATGAGCCTCAGAATCTTGTCACCTCTCTTTGTCATCATGTTCTTTCCTTTTCTGATGGTCACAGCCACTTCAGGGAAGAAAAACACCGTTTCTAGTGCATCGCATGTAATTTTCCTCCTCCTGAAGTTTGTCCCTTTGGACCGTCTTTGGCTGAACTTTGCAATCTTCACTGAAGAGGGAACCCTTTCCCGCTGTTCTCCGAGAGAGCAGCCCGTTTGAAGTCGCAGCTGGCTGGACTGAACTCATTTCCTCTCCCCACAATGTGCGTCTGATGCAATGTTGGCTGACGCTCCCTCGCGCTGGCTCCTGCTATTGAACCAGACCCAAGTGCAATGTTTAATGTGAGTGTTTGGCTTGGCTTAAATTTAGCCAAATCATCTGTACTTTGTTTCATTTGAAAGCTAGCTCTCCCCCGGCCCCCCCACCCCCTCAGTTCATTCCAGATGTTTTTGATTTGTCCTTTTGTGGTCTACTCCACCCAGTTCCTAAATCAGTAAATCATTTTCATGCTTCTTCCAAAATCTGAGGGAAGAAAGTGCTCAATTAGAGAGAGCAACTGATTATAGATTTCCTAGAGCATGGGTGGCAAACACAAGGCCCGCGGGCCGAATCCGGCCCTCCACCTTGTTTTATCTGGCCCGGCACCTTCAGCCTAGCACCTTGTTTCTACTCGGCTCACATAACCGTTAAGGAGTAGTTACATTTATACAGTTCTAAAATGACATTCAGCCAATTGAAGGCAACCACGAGGCTATTGTGGCCCCCGGTGAAAATGAGTTTGACCCCCCTGACCTAGAGTAAACACTGAGGGATGGCTGCTCTTCTCAGGAAATACCTTTGAAAGCTAGGGGGGAATGTCTTGTGATGGAGAATAGGTTTGACTTTCAACTCCTTAGCATTTGGGATGAGAGAGAAGACATGATGTTGATGTGCTAATATTCTAATTTCATCCCCTCCTTTAAGGCCCAATATAGTTGCTATTCCTGTGTAAATTTGTTCTGTTACTTAAGTACAATAGAAATTCCCATTCTATGAACTCAGAGTGATAAAACACAGTAATGTGTGATAGTCACGGCCCTTCCTTCTCTTCCTATCCTGTTTTACCCTTCTCAGTGCATTGACTGTGGTGATGAGCATTAGGATAGACAGAATGCAAGAAGGGAGAAATGTTTGCTTTATTATTACATGAAAAATGAAGAATTTCTTGAAAGAAGCCATAGATCTAATAGGGTAGCAAGGGTATTTAGGGAAGAAAGTCAGTAAGCTCCCTGAGTTTAGGAAGAGAGTTTTAGATATTTTTGAGAGCAGTATTGGGGAAAGCTGATTATATGTGATTAGAAAAGAAATGGAGAAGATATTCCATTTCTCTGTGTGTTATTAATGTGATTTCTCTTTGGTGCCTTTTTAAGTGACTTTGGTCAACATTTAAGTCCTTTCTAAGACATTTTTTCAAGGAAGGGGAAGAGATGTAGATTTTCCTTTGGATATGACACTAAGATGGGACCTATTATTTATATTTTACCCATAAAACTTTGTGCTAGCAATTGTTACTTCATCCTGCTGTTCATCTGCATTATTTTCTGACGCTGCGATATAGCAGAAAGAACACAGCCTTTGGGGCAGGTTGGGGAAGCCCATGTAGGCCAGACTATTAGAGAAGGAAGTATAACTAGCTCTTCCTCTCTCCCTCCCTCCCTTCTCTACTATCTGCCTATCTTTCCTCTTTAGTTTAAATTGAATTCGGGAAAAGAAATAGGCAAAGAAGGGAGAAAGTTCTTGGTTGGTCAGTTGTAAATTTGCTTCTTATGAATCAAGGCTGGCTGATTGGTTCAGCTAACCTTTTCTCTGATGGGCATCGCATGGTTCCTTTGATGAATTCCTTGCTGGACTTCTCTAAGCAGGATGTCATGGGCATGGACAATGCCTTTACTTTTGGTTAGCGTGGTCATCCTGATTCACGTTCAATGGATATTTCTAAGAGTATACTCCCCATACACCCAAATAACCACTTGCCCCCTGGCAGAAGCCTCCTTTTGGTAGGACCTCTGTTTAAATGGCTGAACTTTTCAGTGAGATTCCATATCAGAAGAACACAATTCACACGTAGGGGAGTGCAGTGACTTTTCAAACCTCCCCTCTTCCTTGTTACTGCAGGCCATTTCATCTAGCCTCTTACCTTTATTCTGTGGGCATATGTCACAATCAGGCTGCTTTATTCTCCCAAATCAAGGGTACACAGCATTCTCTTCAACATCCCACTGTAGATACTCTCTTTAAGGTAAATGGTGAAGAGTGAAGAAAGAGGCAGCATCATAACATAGCTTTTTTCCCAAATAAGTAATTTTCACAAAGATATTCCTCCTAATTTTATTCTTTTTAATTTTTTATTATTGGTCAATCTATTACATTTGTCCTAATTTCTTTTACCTTTGCTCCCCTGCGCCCAGCACCACCTTTCTCCAGCAATCTCAGACCCCTTAGTTGATATTAATGGGTCATGCCTGTGAGTTGGTACGGTTTTACCCTTTTTTGTACTATTCTTAACATCTCCCTCTCTATTCTGTTTTTTTTTTAAGATTTTATTATTTTTAGAGAGAGGGGAAGGCAGAGAGGGAGAGAGATATCTATGTATGGTTGCTTTTCACCTGCCTCTAGCTACGGACGTGGCTGGAGACCTGACTTGCAACCTGGTTATGTGCCCTGGCTAGGAGTTGAACCAGCAACTTGTGGGTTTGCAAGCCAGCCCCTTACCCACTGTGCCACCAGCCAGGGCTATTCTGTTTTCTTTTGACCTCTTCTTATAATCTTGTGGGCTTCAGATCTTTGACTTTCAGAATTACCTTGAGATTTCTGCAGGTGGTATAGCCTGCCACATTAGAGTTTCTCATCTATATTATCTTGCTGCCTCAGTTGGAACTTCCAAGTTTATGTCCTGTTACATACTCAGGTGTCACCATTTTCTTATTTTATTGCCACCCAAGGAAACGTAAGTTTCTTGAAAACTAGTGATGATAATGTCTTTTGTAAAATCCATGGTATACCTAATATGGCACTAGTGACAGAGTACATCTATAAGGAAATTATTTTAATTGAATTCTTCAGGTTTTTCCCAATTAGCATATATGCAGAGTTGGTATGGTTGAGTGTTCTAAAAATATTTTCTAAATTAAAAAAAATGAGTTATCAAGAGCTCTGTCTTTGCTACTAATTGGCTTAGTTAACACAGGTGAAGCATCACTTCAGAAGACAATTTCTTATCAAAGTGAGACTCTGTTATCATTTCTAAGGCATTTTAGCTTTCCTTCTTATAATAGTTTCACATGTGTACCTTCTCTGGTCAAATCAATGTCAAGGGGAATGTGGGTAGGGACCATGTTACCTGTGTTTTTGTAGGTGTTCATCAAATTGGTTTCACGTTCAAACTTCTATAAAGAACTCAAGTGTTCTGGGTAAGAGAAGATAAGATGGATCTATTGTAGTGCTGAGGGTGCTACTGTTGGGTAGCCTTCTAACTGTTGGAGTTTGGAGTGAGTAGGAATTAGGTAAAGAATATAATTGTCTCTATAGTGTGTTTTTGGTTTGTTTGTTTGTTTTGAGGGAAGGGTCTGCTTTTTGGCTTCTCTTCTGCAGATCATGGTCTTTGTGACATTTGTACAGACATAGACACAAGGTAGAATCTATAGGGGTTGGTAATTGACAAGTCCCATATTGAAGTGCTACCCATGAAAGCTCAAATGACAGAGTGAACACCCACCCTACCTGTGGGGTTCAGAGAAACTTCCACATGAAACTTAGTGAGTCTTAGAAAATGATTAAGTATTTATGCAGCAGAAAGAGGAAGAAGAAAAATTGCCTTAGGTAGAGAAAGAAGGAAGCATTAATCATCTCCTCTCTCTTAAGGGATCTGCAATAGCTAAGAGAAAGATAGGAATCAGAGACCTAATATCAGCTCTAGAAATATTTAGTAACCTTCGCATGTACTAATTCTCCCCTGAGATGCATACCCTTGAGATACTCTCCCATAAGTACACATGAAAACATATCACAGAATATTCACTCTAGTGTGTCTCTAATCATGAAATATAGAAACAACTAAATATCCATCACTTTATGTATGCAGTATATTACTCCATGGGGATATTGTAATTGATTAAGATGAATGTACTAGCAATACATCTATCAACATGAGGAAACCCTGACAACATACTATTGAGCAAAATAATTTTATGTAAATAAAAGGCTATGCGAATATATGATCCATATATAAGGCATATAAATGAGCAAAACAAAATTGAAGATTGTTGAGGAATACATAGGTGATTTAACTATGAAAGCTTTCATGTGAACAATAAACAAATTTTGATACTGGTTCCCTCTGCAGTAGGAAGTGAGTGGGTGAAGAATGGAACAAGAGAGGAAAATCAAAGAATTGCAATTGTATGGATGGTGTTTTTGCTCTTAAGCCGTTTGTAGGAGTGTTTTTCTTTGCAATAGTC
Organism: Noctilio leporinus; assembly: GCA_004026585.1. NCBI lineage: Eukaryota > Metazoa > Chordata > Mammalia > Chiroptera > Noctilionidae > Noctilio > Noctilio leporinus. The sequence goes on along the minus strand of PVIW01001465.1, from coordinate 109,483 downwards.
TCTAGCACTATCTGAACTTGTTGGATGTCTGGAATATATGTCCCATAGAGATACAGACTTTTTGTAAGCTTTACTGCAGGCGAATGCACACTGGGATATATGGCTTAGGACCAAGATGAAAAATGGGCTCCCAGTGCTTCCTCCTGAACTGACTTTGTCCACCTGGCAGGGCAGAGAATCCATGCTCCAGTGACCTTGTCACTGATAAAGAGGCTGAGCTACCTGTCCCCATGTTCCATCAACCAGACAGATCTTTCCTGGGCTGAGGCATTAAGTGAGAGGCAAAGAGAAGGTCACAAGCATTTTCTCTTTTATTTCTAAGAGAGCTGCAGTTTTTAGTCTATGGCTCCTCCCTCCCCATTTTAATAACTGGAACCTTTAGCTTCTACTTACGAAACATAATTTTAAAAATGTTTTTTTAATATTGCATTCAAATTATCCATAGCTATTCTACTTTAATAAACTATGGCTTTGTTTTATGTGATCAGATTTCTAAAGAGTTCCATGATTCTTATTTGGAAAGATACCCTTTGAGGGACCATCATATGTAGCCTTTCCCAAGGTCAAGAACTTTTGATGCTTCGCCTTGCTCCCCTGAGGCAGCAGCCTGGTTGGAAACTGCAAACAGGGTGTGAGACAGTAGAAGCTCATTAGATTGCCTAGACTGCCCAGTTCTATCTGGGATTCCAGGGCACTGAAGCTTCCATGAGAAAGGCTGATGGGGAGCTAAGAAAAGCCTAGCAATGTTTAAATTCTTTCAGACATTGCTTCCGTACAAGGCTTTCAATACACAATATGTTTTCCCCAAATTGTGATACCCAGAGATGACATTGGGAGGCGGTCTGTGAGAAAATGGCCAGGACGATTGTCGAGTAGGGAGGAAGCGATGTTGGGAGCTGGCTTCCATAATGTGGTTCTATTTGGTTCTAATGTCAAGAGCACAGATCTAGTTAACAATTAGGCACAGCTGTTGCGAAAACCAGAGGCAAATAGCCATGGTAACCAGCGTGTACCTTAGACAGGGACCTCGTACCTAAAAGCAGCAAAGTAGGGTTGAAGTCACAAATGATGCCTAACCCCCATTTCCAAAATTCTCAGAGGGAAGAACAAATCAGGACAGCAAGAGAAATAAGAGATCAGTTGTGTAGATGATAAGCATCAGTTTTAGTTTTATTTGTGATAGGCTAAATTCATAAAGTTTTTATTAAGGTACACTAAAAAATGAAGACACTATGCTCTTTTTTTGGGGGGAAAGCCTATCATAAATAATTAAGTAATTCATAAGCTCCTTCCCAAACATTCATTTTAGAAGAAACGCTAAGCAGGCTTCCCAGTTAGATTACAAGAGCCCTGCCACAGAAACTGGGGCTTATCCAATGAAGGCTCCAATTGGGGTCCCCAACCAAAAAGCTCTTTGACTTTGGAAGGAAAGTCAGTTAATATTTGTAAGTCTTACTTCACAACGTTACTGATCCTATAGGTGTTCGATGAGATAATGCCTGCATGTAAATGAGGGTAAAATGACTCACCCCCAAAATGGGCTTCAGTGTTTCCCCATAAGGGGTATTCCTAGACTTCAAAGCTGAGCCAAATTCCTTGGGCACCCGGCACCGTCTGAGAATTCAGTCATATGGCCCCACACAGGACTTTCTCATGGTGTTTCTGTATTGTTGCTTCCAGTCTTGTGTAGGAGCCAGAGGGGAAAATCATTACAATATTTCAGAAATGCTTATTCAGTTTTACTTTTCCTCTAGTGGTGGGTGGACTTGCATAATTCCTCTGAACACATCTGCCACGGATTTACATGTATAATGAAAATGATTCTTTGTTGAAATGTTTTTGTTGTGTTTAAATTTTTATTCCAAAATATTTTGCTGTGGTCAGGATGCACGCTTTCCTCAGAGAAGCTCCCCTATGAAACTTGGGTAAGCCAAGTGAATGGCTGCGTAGGGAAAGAGTAGTAGACGGATAACACCACAATGTACACAATTCCAGCAAAATGGCCAGCGGCTGGGAGGAAAGAGTCAATTATCATTTAAACAGGATGTGGGGTGTGGGCACCTACTCAAATCTCAAGTGGACAAATCAATGGATTTTTACATGTGTCTGGGATTCTGAATGCTCCTTCTTCAGTTTAGCCCACATTGCCTTTCCCACCTCTCAAAATCAGGTAACCAATGTTATGACTTCTATTACCACAGTTTATTTACTTTTTTCCCATTCTTGAATTTTATATAATTGAACTATACAGTGTGTGCTCATTTGTGGCTAGCAGCTTCTTTCACTCATTCATTGCTACATCTGTGAGGTCCAGCTGTGATATTGCTTATAGTGGATGTTCTCTTTCATGATTGTATAGTATTCTACTTTGTGAATATTATGAAATTTATGCTTTCTATTATAGATAGGCATTTCATTTCTATGAAGTTTTTATCTGTGCCATTTGGTAGACAAATACACTCATTTATGTCAAGGAATGGACTGCAGGGTCATAGCATCAACATGTGTTTAGCTTTTTTTTTTAAAAATCACTTTTTATTGTTACTCCATTGTGGTTGCCTCAATTTGTCCCCCTTTGTCCTCCTCTGCCCGTCTTACCTTCTACTTCCACAGTCAATTCCCACACTGTTGTCACTGTCTGTCATTCATACATGTTCTTTGTCTAGTCCTTTCCCTTCTTTCCACTATTACCCACCTGCTCCTCCCCTCTGGTCACTGTCAGTCTGTTCCATGTTTCCTTGCCTGTGGTTCTATTTTGTGCATTTGTTTATTTTGTTTGTTAGATTCCTGTTTGTAAGTGAGATCATATGGTATCTATGTCTCACTGATTGGCTCATTTCACTTAGTATAATATTCTCCAGTTCCATCCATGCTTTTGTAAAAAGTAGAAGTTTCTTGTTTCTTTCTTCTGAAGAGTATTTTGTTTTGTAAATGTACCAGTTTTTCTGATCTACTCACCTACTGATAGGTACTCAGCCTGCCTCCAATACTTGGCTGTTGTAAATAGCACCACTATAAACATAAAGGTGAATAAGACTTTTTGAATTTGTGACTTGGGATTCTTAGGGTATATTCCCAGCAGTGGAATTGCTGGGTCAAAAGGCAGTTCCATTTTTAGTTTTTTAGTTTTTGTTGTTGTTTGTTTGTTTTTAAAGATTTTATTGTTTTTAAAGAGAGGGAAAGTGAGAGAGGCAGAGAGGAAGAGAGAAATCAATGTATGGTTGCCTTTCACCTGCCTCCAGCTATGGACCTGGCTAAAGACCTGGCTTGCAACCTGGTTATTGTGCCCTGGCTGGGAATCAAACCAGCAACCTTCGGGTTTGCAGGCTGGGGCCTTATCCACTGTGCCACCAGCCAGGGCCATTTTTAGTTTTTAAAGGAAATTCCACAGGGGCTGCACCCGTTTGCATCCCCACCAACAGTGTGCACTAGGGTTCCCTTTTCTCTGCACTCACCAGCACCTGTTCTTTGCTGATTTACTATGATGGCCATCCTGACAGGTGTGATATGACATCTCAATGTAGTTTTAAAAGTAGATAGTTTCAAAAGGTTTTCCCAAGTGGTGATTTTCTTGCAAGAGAAAAAATTATTCTTTTTCTTGGAGAGAGTGAAGGGGGAGAGAAAGAGATTGGATCCATTTATCTATAGGATGCACAAGAAGCCCATGGACTGTTTCTCAGTGTGAAGTGGATAAGGCAAGAAGGGGCATTTTTGTTTTTTAGGGAAAATCAGCCAAAGAAGGACATTGACTCTCTCCCTTTTTTCTCTTTGCTGCCATTCCTTGCTTACTGCTTCTTGGTGAGGATACAAATTATACCCCACACATGGAGAAGGAGATGAACATGTCAAGTGAAATCATGGAGCTAAATTGACAATAACTTTTGTGTTTCAATACCAAATCAAACAACAAGAAAGGGTCTGTCACTATTTTTCTTAGATATACTCTGGAAAAGAAGGAAAATAATAAGAGTAGTAACAGTAAAAGACTAGTCCATAACCTGCATAATTGTACCTTTGTGTCACTTTCTTTAAAAGCTTAGAATGTGCCATGTTAAATACAGCACCTCGTAATAATGAGTGTTCAACAACTTTAGACAATACAATTTTCAAAACTATATCACAAAAGTGATAACAAACATTCCAATTTACTGCCTTGAATTTTTGGTTGCCCTGTAAAAAGGAAACCAGCTTTGGTCAGCTTCTCTTTAGGAGCCAGGTGATACTGCAAATCACTATCTTGTTAATTATTCACATAGGTTCAAGGCTTGATGAGTTTGCATCATGAATATTTACATGAGGCAGCCCATTCCAGTCATTCCAAAATTTTCTTGGAATCAGCTATATGAGCACATTATCAACTGCAAACTTTAGGAAGCACCTATTATATGAGGCTTTGGGGTATTCTTAAATATTTGGTTCTGTGCCCAAGTTAAGTGTGGATCTGGTAACAATCTGGCTTGTGATTAATGCAAGCATATACAGGTAACTCGGCTCCTACAGGAAAAGTGACACAAGTGATTCTGTAATGTGAACTCTGGAATGTCACTAAGCTTGTCCTCTGACAGAGTAGGGGTTAGAGTAGATAATCTCTAAAAGCACCTGCCAGTCCTAATATTTGATGACTTTAAAATTTTCCTCTGGCAATGGACTTAACCAGTGGATCTCAGGGACCCTAATCATCAATATTGATCAAAGGAAGTTAATAAGCTCAATTAAATAAATATTGGAATACCATTCCTGGGCTGACACTATTCAAAGAGGTCAATAAAAAGTTGTTGGATAAATGAATGAATGAGAAAATGAATAAATGCATAGATGAAGAAAGCCCTTACTATCAAACCAGATGCATTGCTTTGAAAAAGCAATCAGTATGCATAGCTGAATAAATGGTTATAATTAAAATATAAACCAAAAGCAAGTGCCAGGCATTGTCTAAGTAACTTTTGTCACATATCAGATGGCATCTGATTGTAGTCAATGTTTTTCTCCAGAGAATCTACTGATTTTATTTAAAGGGGAGCCAGTGTAGTAGAGTGAAAAGAAATACCAGGCCAGAAGATATGAGGATACATCCTGACCCTGCCACCTGCCAGCTTCAGGACATTGAGAAAATTCCTACTCTTTTTGAATTCAGTTCTTTAACCAGTAAGGATTTAGTGGACCTTTATAATTTAATGATTAAGAACACTGTTTGTTTGTTTATTTGTTTTTTCAGTGTCAGTGGAAGAATTAATGAGATTGTGGAGATAAAGTTACTTTAAAAACTAAAAAGAACAATCCAAGTATTGTTATTATTAACAAGCAATATGATGTAGGAACATAGGGGAATTAGTGCTTACTTAAAACTGGATGGCATCAGAGGAGGCTTGAGTTGGCATAGTAGCTACATTTTTAGTTCATTCCATTTTCCAACATGACTCGGGCACAGGTACAGGATTTCAACACAAACTGAGCATTTATTACCTGGCAGACCCTTGCTAGGTTTTAAAGATGCACAGTGTACTTTTTGACACTGAGAAACTCATAGTCCTGTGGGATGCCTAAGTATTGCCTGAAAACTTCCTCTGTGCCAAGCAGTGTTAGGGACCAGCAGTCACAATGATGAACACATCCTGAAGAGGGTATACATCCAGGCATGAAGGAGAGATCTTCACTTCAACCAGTGCCATCAGCATTTAGCCGAAGAGTTGACCGATGCTTTGCAAAAACTGAAAGGCATTTAAATCACCTGTGATCTCATTCAAATGCAAGTTCTGAACCAACAGCACTGGAGTGGGGCCTGGGATTCGGCATTTCTAACAGGCCTCCAGCTGATGCCCAAGCTTCTGGTCAATGGCCCTCACTTTGAGGAGCCTAAAATAGAGTAGTATTGGGTTAGAATTGGGAGGAGAAAATAGTGAGTGGCATGTGTTTAGATACATGAATAAAGACACAGTCTTAGCTAATTGAACTAAGTTTAATGCATTATTTGGTTTGGGGATTATAGATGATTTTGCTGACACCAAATAGTGCCCACAGAGATGGCCATGGGGTTAAGGGTGAGAACAGAGCTGCACCTTGCCATCCATCTGTGCCTGCAATAAAAATGTTCAACAGAGACTGTGGCTGGTGAGGAGTGTTTTATGCTTTCACTCAGGTATGTCATCCTCCTCTGAGGTAATTCTGGTTTGCTCCTGCTCAGTTTTACAATTTCTATAGATCACAGGTCCCAAGAAGCTGCCTGACTGGCTCATCCCTTAATCCAAGTTGGCCTTTGTTCCCAAGTAGTCTAATGATTCATAAAAAAAGAACATAAACACCGATAATTGCAACGTATTTTGATCAATAGTGCATTAATTATTTCTGCATGGCACTTAGCGATGGTCAAGAAGAAACAAGGTGAAGCCAAGAAGTCAACTTGGTCATCGGGGCCCTGTGGGAATTGGGCTGCTTGTGAAGGAGCATTTAACATTCAACAGCAAATGTCTCAGACATTTCAAGAATGAAAAAGGCTGTTGATCTATATTATTGTTGACTTTCTTTTCAACCAGATCATCTTTGTTTATGGTTTTATAGACTGTGTCTGTATAGCAGGAAAGCTACTGATGAAATTCTAAAAAGAAGTCATTTAATGTTTTTCTCCAGAGAATCTATTGATTTTGTTTAAAGGGGAGCCATGTGCTTCTACATGAAATGTAATAGCTATTTTCTTCAGGGGGCTGTAAAAGTTCAGAATAAGATTCACTTGAAACCTTTTATCTAATAATACCTGTGATTAGATTATGTAAGAATGCTTCCCCTATATTCAGTTACCTGCTTGACTTGGCCTGTGATGAGTACGTAAAACCCAATATATAACAAATACTTAGAAAAAAAAGGAGACTATTTTCTCTGAAACAGGAGGTCTGTGCCATTACTGAGTGTTTGTAATTATGTACAGATTATGATCAGTGCAACAGAAGATGCTCTCACTCCAAACTCATTCCCCCTCCACCAGTACTCTCTCACTAATGGTTCCCCCTTCTACAGAGTTCCATGGCCCAGAAATCCAGGATGCCCCTTCACACACCTGTCCTGCACCCTCTCTCTTACTTTCTGTGTTAAAGGACTACTAATTGGCTGGCTAAGATACCTATCCATCTTCCTTAAACCCAGATAAAATTATATTTATATACATATATATTCAATGTGCTTTTGAAAACGATGTTGAGAACAGTTATAGATTTACTGAAATTATTAATATACAGAGAATTCTCACATCTTGTACTCAGTTTCCTATCTCATTAACATCTTACATTAGTATGATACATTTGTAACTATTAATGATCCAGTATTGACCCATTATCATTTAAGCACCTGTTTTATTCCATTTTCCTTAGTTTTTATTTTTATTTGTTGTGTATATTTATTTAAATTTTTGATGTTGTATATTTTTCTGATTACCATGTAGTTCCCTTATACCCACCCCCTAGTCACTGCACTATTGACCATGTCCAGGAGTCTTCTTCCTTTTTGCTCAATCCCTCCTCCCTCTCACCTCCCCACCCAACTCGTAGATGTCATCCTGCTCTATCTATGAGTCTGTCTCTATTTTCCTTGTTAGTTTAGTTTGTTAGATTCCACATGAGTGAACTCATATGATATTTGTTTTTCTCTGACTGGCTTATTTCACTTAGCATAATGTTCTCCAGGTCCACCATTCATACTTTTGCAAAGGGTAAAATTTTCTTTTTTATGGCCAAGTAGAATTCCATTGTGTAAATGTCCCCTAGTTGCTTTATCCACCCATCTACTGATGGGCACGTGGTTGCTTCCATATCTTAGACACTGTAAATAATACTGCAATGAACATAGGGGTGCTTATGTTCTTTCAAATTAGTATTTTGGGTTCCTTTGAATATATGCCCAGAAGTGGGATTGTTGGGTCAAAAAGCAGGTCCATTTTTAATTTTTAAAGTACCTCCATACTGCTTTCCAGAGTGGCTGCACCAATCTGCATTCCCATCAACAGTACAAAAAGGTTCTTCTTTCTTCACATACTCATCAGCACTTTTTGTTTGTTGATTTATTGATAATAGCCATTCTGATAGGTGTGAGGTGATATTAACCTAATGTCTGTTGTTTACAGGTCATGTATAAGTGGATGTTTTGCAAATATTCCTCTTGGTCTGTGGCATTTCCTCTCACATTTTTTTTTCTCTCACTTGTCTTTACACTTGCTTGTACCTCTATCTGGAGTGCTGTCTTAGTTTGGGCTGCTATAACGGAATACTATAGACTGAAGTTCCTACACAACATTTATTTCTCATAGTTCTAGAGGTTGGAATTCCTGTGATCATGGTGCCAGCATGAGCGGATTCTCAGTGTGTGCCCTTTCCCTGGTTTATAAAGGGTAGCCTTCTTACTGTGTCCTCACGTGCCGAACAGAGCAAACAATGAGCAAGAGCTGTGTCTCTTCTCGTAAAGGCACTAATTTCACCCATAAGGGCACTAATCTCACTTGTAAGGGCTTCATCTCATGATCTAATGGCCCCACAAGGCCCTGCCTGCTAATACCATCACACTGTTACTGTCTGTTTACTTATTTCTCTTCTTCACCAGAAACTTTCTATCTTTGGGGACTAAGCCTTGTTCTCCTAGTAGCTCTGGTATTGAGTATAGTGCTTGGCACATAACAGATGCTCATCAAATACTGGTTGAATGAATTGTTTTGTGAGTGATTCTTGCCCTGAGAAAACAAATGTAACTTATTTGGATCTATCAAAGAACAATTGGACTTAAGCATGAGTAATATTGACTCCATAGGCAAAAAATTTAGAAGAGGCTGAAATTAAGTCTGAGATTAGTATCAATGTTAATATGAGGTGGGTAGGTGAATCTGAGTGTGAGATTTTGGCAAATTTGTATGTGTAAAATAACCAAGAATCTGGTTAAAGATAGTAATTTGAAAATAGAGAGGAAGGGAAGAAGTGTAGTAACATTAAAAATAAGAAACAGCTGGTCTAATGACAGATTCGTTTCAGTGAAAAGAAATAAGATAAAGATAATAATAATAGTATTATCTGGTGCTTGCCAAAATGCTATCAAACACAAACCTCTTATATTGGTGGTGGGAATATAAATTTCTACTAACTTTCCACAAAATATTTGGGTATTATTTCTCAAAAGCCTTCACATAAAACACCATTTGACCTATTATTTATATTTCTAGGAATGCATTCCAAGGATATAATCAGAAATAGGAATAAATATTTATGAACAAATATGTGCATTACTTATGAGAACAAGAAACTGGAAACCACCTAAAAATCCAGTACTATGAAAATGATTATGTAAATTATGATATATACTCATGTGAAGGAACAAAGTACAATCATTAATAATTATATTTATAATGCTTGTTATGATAATGAAAATATTTATGATATAGCATTAAGGAAGGAAGGTAAGTTATAAAATTATATTTTCTCAATTATGTAGAGAAAAATGCTTAGTACAAGACTAAAAAATAGATGTCTAAAATATTAATGATGGTTGCTTCTGGGCAGAGAGAAGAGGTGATTTTCTTCCCTGCTTCATTGAATGTCTATAATTTCTGAATTTTTTACCTTAAGTATTAGTTTGCTAACCCGGAGGAGATTTTAAAAATCATTTTTAAAAAGTATATTTTGGAAGTAGAGATAGTTTTACAGGTAAACCCAAATGCTTCCTTTTCCATAAAATAAGTGCCTTATCCACTGTGCCTCCAGCCAGGTGTTAGTTTTAGTTCTTTATATATTTTCTGAATAATAATGCCTTGTAAGATATATGGTTGGCAAATATTTTATCCTATTCCACAGATTTACTTTTCACTGTGTTAATTCTGTCCTTTTACTGGTTATAGCCTTTCACAACTAAATGGATGTTTATGTTTTCCATGACCTTTGACATTCTTTTCCTATTTGTTCTTCCCCTGCTAACTAGGAAGTTGAAATCTGGATGGTGATATTTTAAGCCTGGGCAGACATTGACATTCAGCCTGGTATCTAGGATTTGGGCCATTGGTGTCTTAGGAAAATTATAGGCACAGACTCCTATATAGATTCCTGCATCATTTAGAGAAAGGTGGATATTGGCGACTGATTCAACCTAGTGGATCATGATGGGGAGGATGAATCACGTTATACTCTTAAAACAACATGAATGGGAAAGAGACATGAGTGGATTAAAGGCAGAAGTACCCAGACTGAGAGCAGCCATTCTCTTCCACATAGTCCTCTTTTCACTCCATTTGTTAGTGACATGGGCTACTGTGAGTTTAAGGCTGTTTCCACCTTATCTACATAATCAAGCTGTCAACCTATGTTACTGGTGTCTCCTAGATGTACATGAGTTAACTTACTTGAGGTTTTCTTTTCATCTAGAGATTTGGTCAACATTTGGGGGTGTACACTCTGGTAGGCAGAGCTCCAGTCAAAGTCCAGCCAGAAAATGAATACCTCTCAGGAAATGAGGAAGTCTTCACTTTTAATTTATGTATTAAGTCCTCACCTTGTATGAAGATTAAACTTCTTCCAATAGGAAGGTTAAAAAAAAAAAAAAATTCTTGGTTGTTCCTATGGGAGAGAAGTAATGCCTTTAAAAATCTTTCTAATGCCATGACCGTAAGATTAATACTGTAATCCAGTTTGTTATCTGTCTGCTATGTCTCCTTGTGTCTAGCATAAGTCAATAGAGCTTCACTTCTCTAATTGAAATCAGTGTGCTGATGGAGTCTGTTCATGGAAATGAAAGGTGGCTGCCATAATCTGTTGGGGGTTGAATTAATCCTCTGGGAATGAGGCTGACCTAATTACTCCACTCAGAAGCACTGGGCTTGCTTTCACTTCAGTAAACAGCCACTGGAAGGAGGCCAACCCGCCATGTGGCTAATCTTTTCTTGAATCACTTTAAACCCACCTAACAGGTCATGGTGAGACCTTTTCATGGGAGAGGGCTATTTCTTATGATTTTCACCTTGGATTTGAAGATTTTGTTCAATTAAATGAAAGGGCCAGTTTGCCAGTCACATAGTAAACTCTTTCTGCCCTATATTTGTCACACTCACATGTCATTTATTGAAGTTATGCCTTTGATGGCTGAAAAAGTAATTCTGCTCAAGAGAGATTATTGGGAGAAATACAAAGTTTAAATCCTCCCAGAATCATCAAGTTTCACCCAATTATTGCGACAACAAGAAGAATTTTTGAGGGCATATCCCAACTCAGGCACCTTCCTGAGCATGTTGTAAATATTTTCTCATTTTATACTCACAAGTTTTGAAGTAGATGCCGTTAATATTCCATATAAATCTGTATCTAGCTGTATATCTGTTTTTAAGAAAGCACTGGGCATGTAAGAATCTTTCCAATACCACCCAGAATCTTTGCCTCAGAACTAAAGGTGGGAGCCCTACTTACAGGCCCATGTTCTGAATCCCTGTTGCTGTAATGTACTGCACAGGGAGGGCACTGAGGCCTAAATGGAAAATGTATTACTTAGGCTTCCCACAGCTGATTAATGGTGGAGCTAGTTCCTCTCATTCCTACTTCACCTAGGCAGAGCTAGTCCCTCCCTTTTCTTATCACTTCCAATCCCAGGTTATGAAGCTTAGTTCAATACTGCAAAGACTTTGGAGTCTTTGTCAGGGAGTAGGTGTACATTTCCACTTACCTACGCTAAATCTCAGTAGCCATTATTGACGTACATTTCAAACATAGCAGGCCTAACATTTGGGGGGTGGCGAACATTCATCATTCATGTAGCATGTACACCTGTTATTTGTTGTGGTCTTTTGAAGTGTTAACTATTTAATGATGATGGTATCACAATTAGCATAGAGGATTGAACATAGACTGTTGCTTAGTAACTTAACAGGGTCTTCATCATCATTTAATTTTATTCTCTACTCATGTGCTTTACTTCGTAGTGATTAAGACATTGCATTCTGATCCCAGTTGACTCATTAGACTTTTTGAGATCTTGGGGCAAGCTTCTTCCTGTATCTTAATTCTGTTGTCTATAAAGTGAAAAATGCAATTGGGTGCTTCTCTCCTAATGTCCCTCTTGTCCTTGAGAGTCTGTGGTTTCAGGACCTGAGAAAGAAAAACTGGCCCAGGTATTTCATAACTGATTTTTGGAGTGAGTATTATAATGGTATTCTAGGACGTGTCTTTGTTTCATTCCTGCATGGATCAACTCTTTAAAAATATTCTTAGCCCTAGGTTGGAGGCTCAAATGAGCTGGTTTGGCTAATTCATCCGCTATATGGACATAAGAGTGGCATCTATTAAATCTATCATTTCCCCCCCCCCCGAGAATTCAGCATAATTCTAAGCAATATAAGCTGAATACAATCTTTTCTATTGATTATTTTATTTTTAAAGATTTTATTTATTATTTCCAGAGAGAGGAGAAGGGAGAGAGGCAGAGAGGGAGAGAAACATCAATGTATGGTTGCCTTTCACCTGCCTCCAGCCATGGACCTGGCTGGAGACTTGGCTTGCAACCTGGTTATGTGCCCTGACTGGGAATTGAACCAGCGACCTTTGGGCTCACAGGCTGGTGCCTATCCACTGAGCCTTCAGCCAGGGCCTTGACTGATTATTTAATAGTCTGTGGGCACCAAACAGCTGAAGGCCCTGTATAATCTGCCCGATCCCACTTTTCATTCCATGTCTTTTTGTCACCAACAGTTTCAGTCACAGAAAATGATTTTCTTTTACTTAAATAAGAGGTCTATCCTGAAAATATCAAGCCAATGTCAATATAATTGAAACAGTTTGTGCAGCCAATACTTTTGGAAAAGGCCTCATAGGTCACTCTGTGTTTTGCCTTTATACTTTTGCTTGGACCGCTTCATCTGTAGTACCCTATCTGTTTTGGTTATTAAGATGCTTACTACATGCAAGGCACTGTTCTGCATTAATTCATCCAAATGACCCCAACAACCCAATGATACTGGTGGCATTCCTATTCCCATTTTGTAGGCGTGAAAACTGGGGTATGGAGAGATTCAGTGACTTTTCCAAAGTTGTGTGGCTAGTGAATGAAAGCAAAGTTTTCCAACCCAGGCGAGCTGGTCTGAATGCCATTCTTTCAACCACCATGCAAGACCACCTCAGCCAAATGAATTTCTACCTGTCTGTGGTAGCTGGATAAAGGCCCCCAAAGGTGACCTTGTCACCATCCCCAGACCTTGTGACTGTCACCTTCCATGGCAAAAGGGACTTTTCTGAGGTGATTTAATTGAGCCTCTTGAGGTGAGAGAGCATTTATAATGATTCAGGGTGGTGGGAGTCGGCGGTGTCCTATGCGCATTAATGAGCTATTACTTTTTGATTCCCAAGGTTCTGTCCTGCTCTCTGGTATATAAACATAATACCCTCAGAGTTTGTTGACTGACCTTTCAAATAGCCCAGAGAGTGGATCAGGGTTCTAAGAATCATAAGAAGAGCTGCTCGGAAACTCTCCTACAAAGAACAACTTTGTGTCAGTCATGGGGCACTAACAAGCTGTGTGACGTTGGGAAACTGTCTTGACTCCTCTGAGTCTCAGGTTTCATATGGACTTACAATATCTGTTCTCTACAACAGTTATAAAAATTAAGAAAAAATGGAAGCATCTGTCAATCTAGCCATTTAATTAATAACCTTATCTTCTGTGAGAGGAGAAAGCCTGCTCAGAACTGTGCTGTGCTGTAGCATTGGACAATGTCTTTCCTTACTGTGTCATGTCCTACCTACAGCATCAATGTGATAGCAGCACTTCACAGGTTCTCACTGCACAGTGGTCTGCAGAATGGAGACGGTGACTATCACTGCCCTTGGGAAGCACGTATTGCAAGTGGCAAGTGCGGCTTAATTTTTTGTCCTTTACTTTGGATTCTTTGGGGAACAAGGCCCAGAATCATGTTTTAAAACCTGAAGGTAACCCTGGCTGGTAGCGCAGTGGATAAGGTGCCGGCCTGCGAACTCAAAGGTCGCAGGTTCGATTCCCCAGCCAGGGCACATAACACGGTTGCAAACCAGGTCTCCAGTCAGATTTGTGGCTGGAGGCAGGTGAAAAGCAGCCATACATGGATGTCTCTCTCCCTCTCTGCCTCTCTCCCTTCCCCTCTTTCTAGAAACGAGGAAATAAAATCTTAAAAAAACAAAACAAAACCTGAAGGTAATGCTGCCTTTGGAAAAAAAAATGGAAATACTGGGCACACAGGGTGATTTGTTTAGGTTTGAGGGGTAAACTGGAAAAAGCCCAAGGCATTTCTGTGCTTGTGTTTCTGGTGCGTTCAGAAGTCTTCCGGAACATCCCTGGGTCAAAGGCGTGGCAGGCCTGTGGTTCTGGACCGTCCCTACTGCCCTCCCTAATCCTAGCTCCCACGCCCCATTCGAAATGAGGAAACCTAGACTCAGCATGTAGACAAGGGCTACCTATCATTGCTCCCTGCCCTTTACCAGGCTACCTGGGGAGATCAGAGCTACCGAGAGACAGCAGGGAACAAGAGGAAGCAAAAACCCCTTCAGAACAGGAAGGAGAAGCTGCAAATTGGTGAGAAAGGAGGAACAGCAAGGGGGAAGAAGAAGCCAAAAGGCTGGAGTTTCCTTTTGAATGGACCTGTGAGGCTATCGGGCTATTTTCTCTGTTCCTCCTGGGTGTCTGCAGTGTTATCTGTGCCTGCCTCGTGCACCCACCCCAGAATAGCTCCCACTCATCCCACAACGATCAGCTCAGGACTTGGCCTTCCCGTACCTCATGCAGCACCTGGACCACAGGGCTCCCCTCACCTTGCTGCTCTGGGCATGCCTGTCCTCTCCAGGGGGCCAGGGACAGCTTCCAGAGACAGCTGGATTTTCACTGTCAGTGTTAAAGACCTTATACTCTAATTCTAACATGCCTGGGGTAATGACTCATTCAGAGATTTCTGCCCACAGCTCCAATCCATGTACTCCTAGTTTGAAATGATTACTTAGCATAGATTATGGGATTAATGGCTGGAGTGTTAATGTACCAGGTTCTGAGTGGAACAAAATACCAATACTGGTCTATCAAGATTTATTTCTTGGAATTGGCCGTTCATGTATGTATTCATAAACAAACTCACTTTTTCAATTAACATGTATCCAGTGCCAATAGTTTATGACTCATTTTGTTGATTCATTTATTCATTCAACAACATACAAGATCAGTCCCAAAAGTATCAAGCCATACAAGGTTTTAATTATATATATTTGGTGCCTGTTAAGCGTTAAAACTGCGTATGTGTTGGTGAATATAACAGAAGTGTTTCTCCCATGCACACCACATAACGTAGTTATAAGGAAGCAGACACTACAAATGGAAACACATAAATATAAAATTATGAATTGTGGTAAGTGCCTTGGGGGAAACTTAACAAGGTGCAGCAATGGAAAATAAAACTGCAGGGGTGGTCAGAGAAGGCCTGTCTCAAAGGAAGTGACATTTCAGCCCAGCGTTCTGCTAGACGCTGTTCTCAGGAGGAACTGAGAGGCCCCTGGGCCATGTGCACAGAGGTCTAAGAGTGGGATGCTGCCTGCTAAGGACAGTTACAGAAAACAGGATGCAGATCAAGAACAGAGGATGGATGACCAACTCCAATTCAGCCTCCAGGAAAGGTTTCCCAGCAGGAGTGATGTTGTAGCTGACTCCCAGAAAATGGGAAGGCCTTAACATCTGGTCTTAACTTCTCTCCCACCTCTGCATGTCTACTCTCCGGTTTATGCTACAAGAAGGAACTTTCTAAACCTCACGTCTATTTAGGTCCCCCAATTAATAATGTAGTCTCCCATCCTCTATACAGGAGATACAGACTAAACAACTTGGAATGGCATATTTTAAGACACAAGCTCAGTGTCAGCAAGTGTCTCCTTTTTGTCCTCAACCTCATTGTTCTTTAGCAATGAATTCTCAACTGTGCTCCTTCATATGTTGGTGATATCCCAAGGTAGTCCTTATAATTTGACAAGAGCCAGTTTCTAGGCTTCTACTTCAAGATCCAGATCAACCTGGTGACACTGGCCCTTGCCTCCCCCTTCACCCCATCCCACACTTAGAGACAGTTAACCCCTCCTTTCTTTTGTTCTTTTATAACACCTTGCACCTACCTCTATTTTAGAGGTGATCTCACTAGACTATAATTATTTTGCAGTCTGTTTCCCTCACTAGACGTTGTGCTTCATGAGGGCAAGGATGTTGTCGTAGTAAGCTTTGTACTTCCAGAACTGGACAGTCCAGTGAGTACATTAGATTAGAGGTGAACAGTCCGTGGTTTCTAACTGGATGGATGAGTGAAGTGAAGGGAAGGAAGTTACTGGGTAAATTCTCAGGATAACAATTTAGCTTAAAGAATACAGGCTGGCAGGAGGATCAGAAGGAAATTAAGAAAGACAAAAAAGACTATACTTAAGACTATGAAGAATGTACAAAAAAGTAAGAAATGGTTCCAAATGACCAATTTTCTGAATTCGTAAAAGCCATTGAAGTAAAAACAGAATTAAGTGTTAGCTACACCTACCAGGGATACATCTGATAACTAGCTAGAGTGTCTCTACCGAATAGTTACATAGTTAGTCATGTGTATAATTTTGAATTTTTCAGTAGCCACATTTAAAAAGTAGAAAGAAATAGATGAAATACACTTTATTTTTTAATTTAATGTTATTGTTGTCATTTTATTTATTTTGCTTAGCTCATTAGATCCAAATATCATTTTCTCATGTAATCAATATCAAGTGTTAATGAGATCCATTAATTCTTGGTTTCTTAGTGAGTTTTCAAAATCTGGCATGGATGTTATACCGAGAGTATACTTCAATTTGGACAAACCACATTTCAAGTGCATAATAGCCACATGGGTCCAGTGGCTACCACATTGGACAGCTCAGAGCTAGAGCAGTTGGGTACAAAAAGATAAAATAGTTTTCTCTGTAATGAATTATTATTCACCTGCTTGTTTTCATTGCATAGGCAGGAAAACCATTTTTTGTTGTTTTGTTTTTACCAGAGGGTTTAATGAACATTTTACACAACTGCATCAAGGTGGTTTATATATGCTATCCCATGTCTTTGGAACTCATAGTGCAAGTGGTGGGGATGGGAAAAGAGGAAAGAAATGGAAAGAATGAGTTAAAATTCCCTTTCACAGAAACTTCTGAATCAGGTATAAATTTGTAAGTCCTCCCTAAAAAGTTACCAGGAGCCTTAAGAATGTTCATTCCTATTGTTTGACCTAAGGATCTCACTTCCAGGAAACATTTGGAAGTTCAGACCAAGATTTAGACAACTAGGTTGCCATTGTCCTTTTGTTATACAGATTAATGGAAATAACTAAGTTCCACATGTTTGGAGAGGTAAACTATGGTGATACTTGTAATAAAATATCATGTTGCTATTAAAGTTCATGCTTGGAAGGTTTTTGATGACGTTGGAATAGTCTATGATGTAATGTGAAGCCCACAGCATAGGAAACAACATCCTATGGTCAATAGTCAACAAACTGCAAACAAGCTGCAATGTAAGACAGAAAGGAAATAAGGTAACGTAATAACAGTATGTCAGAATGGTGCAATCATGAGTGACTGGACTTTTTGTTTCTCTTTCGATAAATGTATTTTTACAAGACACGTACTAGATCCTAAGTTCATAGCAAGAAGGCAGAAACATGGAAAATACATGACCTTACTCACTTCCCCGCAACTGCCATAGCTCTAGGAACCCTCCTCACGCCCTTTTCCCTCCTCACACATGATCCCTGTTCCAGCCTGACTTTGGTGACAAAGGGAGACAGGGATGGCTTGAACAAGGGCCAGCACCTGGAAACAGCTGAATGACGTACAGCTCACTGGAAGACAAGATGGGCAACCAGCCTTCTGTCTTGGATTTCTAAGGCTGACTTGGAATGTCTCATCACCTGCCTGGGTCCCACTCCTCATCTGGTTACTGGAATTGGGTTCTTTTTAGCACCTTCCAACTCTCTTAGCTTCTTCTCAGACCCCTGACACTTGGGGTTAGCAATTTTTTCACCTCTCCCCACAACACATTTCCAGCTCCAGCTTCTCTGACTCTAACATGATCCCCCCTCAAAAGATGGGGCGCAATATCCCCAGAAATAGCTCAAGAATGGGACCTTGTCTAATTCTTTATCATATGTTGTTCTACGATGCTTCTTTTGGGAGACATGGTTTGCCTTTATATTGCAGGCTTAACATCTACATTTTCTCTATGCAAATTAAATTCAAACAAATGATTAGACAAACTAGTGTGCAAGATGCTTAAAGCTTCATGAGAGCTCTGTTACATAACCTGCTGCATAAATTCTTCATATATATATATATATATATATATATATATATATATATATATAGAACTGTTCTTAAATTGCTAAATCTCAGCAAATCAAACTTCTTATCTGAAAATTGTGGGATGCAAGGCTGTCAATCTAGGCCAGCACAGTTTCATCAGCATCCTGAGCTTTTTGCTCACGGTAATTCTTTTATTAAAATATTTACTCAGAGCCCTGACTGGTAGCACAGTGGATAGGGTGCCGGCCTGCGAACCCAAAAGTTGTAGGTTCAATTCCCCAGCCAGGGCACATAACCAGGTTGTAGGCCAGGTTTCCAGTCAGGTCTGTGGCTGGAGGCAGGTGAAAGGCAACCATACATTGATGTCTCTTTCCCTCTCTGCCTCTTTCCCTTCCTCTTTCTCTGGAAATAATAAATAAAATCTTAAAATAAAAATTTACTCATATATATTCATCAGATATTTTGGAGGTATTATTCCAGTCACTGCTTTTGGACACCCATCAATTATTAGTAGACTGTGGGGGAACTTTTGTGTTTAGGACATCAGGATACAAAGTCAAGTTCTTCCTCTTGTGAGTTGTGTGAACTTGAATAAGATAACCTGTCTCAGACTCAGTTCCCTTTTCTATAAAATGAGGATAACACTACCTACCTGTGTCACAGGGCTGTTATTATGAGTATGCGATGCAGTCATTTGTGTAACTAACCAGGTTCCTGGGGAAAACTTGACATTGTTATTTTTTAAGTAGCTATGTTTAAGGTAGGTAGAGATGGTAAAATAAATTTTTTGTTACTTCTTGTAACGTTTGCATCTCAGTGGTGAGATTATTTTCCGCTTTTAAATCTGGGGAAGACATGAATGGGACATAAAATTTGGGACATGGAGATGGATAGAATACTGACATCCAGAAATAACCCTCTTGATGCAGTGCTGCTGTGTACAGTTATTCATGAGGTGTGCATAGAGCTACAGATGCAGGGATCTTTTGAAAGGGAAATTTCAGAAGCAGTAAGGATCTAAATATGGCCCACTGGGGGAGCCAGCTAACATGTGAACGTGTACTTTGTGCTGAAGCTTTCATTATTGACACCATAAATCCTTGATCACCAGACGCGTACACAAACAAGGAAACATAGGCTCAGATGCATTTATCTGCACAAAATTCCCTAGCTCCCAGGTGGCAGAGCTGGGATTTCAATTCAGGTTTGTGTGGCTGAAAGCATAAAATCTGAAATTGCCAGTCATGAATGTTATAACCACTACGCAGATAACATCGACTGAGCACTTACTGTCTGCCAAGAACTTTCTAATCCTCTTATCCATATCAATTTATGTAATCCTCATCACACTCTATTAGGCATTATATTGTATTTCTTCTGTTGTAGATGAGGAAACTAAGGTGGAAGATATTAGTATACTACTCGGAAATGATGGTGATGAGACTCAGATATAAGCCATGTGGTTCTGGGACTCTTGAAGTTAACACTAATAGAACATTTTTTAGAAGTCAAGCCTCAAATAGGGGTTAAGACTTACGAACTTTATAATCTTACCTAACTGCTACTTTAAAGACTCTATAATTTGAAATGTAATGGTTTGCTAAAGTTTTCATAGTTTATCAGAAGTGAGAATGGAAAAAATTTGCATTTTCAAGGCAATAGGTGAAAGTGGACAACTCTGAAACTGGTTTTGATTTGAATACCCATTTCCTAATCAGAGATGTGTTCATCTGATTTTTATAATTCTCTAAGGACAAAATAGTCCTCGTTGCTGGTTTCTGCCTGCTTGGCTGTGCATTTGGAGAATCTAAAAGATATTCGTGTATCTGATGATTGTGTTGGTCAGCAAGTTATGGGCAATTCATCTTGCTGATATTCTCACCTGATTTTACTTGTTTAGGTCATTACCACACTTCTTAAAACTTCTCTTGATTTTTTTCTGTCCATTTTGGTTTTTTATACTTTGCAAAGCTAGGCTGAGAGAGAAAGAAGAATCATAGATTCGTGATTTTTTGGAATGAGATAATAAAGAAGGTTGCCATGTTTGATTGTATAAGCTGAATACCACACCACTATAGGTGACACCATCTGTAGTATCTGTGATGTGAATATCATTTCCTAGAGTTGTACAGTGGACGGTCATGTACCTGTATGAATATTGATGTGTGTTTGCTTAAGGTGGCATTCGTGCATGAACATGTCTATGTATGAGTGTGTGAGTAAAGTGTCTAGAAATTCACGAGTGTCCATGTGTGAGTTTGTGTATGTGTCTGAGTATGAGTTTGGATGGTGTAGTGGGAAATATGGCGCAGGAAAGACTGAACACCTTAATTTTCATAAGTTATGGGATAGCTGCCAAAGGCATCCCATGTGTCTTTTGCCAAAGTGAAGAAGTAACATTTAAGCACAAAGTATGATAGTCTGCATTGACCAAATGCCAAATCAGAGTACTTAGTGATTATCCCAAATTCCTCCAAATTTGTTCTTTTTCAAAGTATGCTTCCCTTTTTAGTCTGAATAGCATGATTTAGTTTTCTTCAGCATAGCAGAATACTTAACGAGAATTGCATTTCTGAGCTTTATTCACAGCCTCATGATCTTTTTTCTTACTAATACCTATTCTTCTGCATCTATATAAATAACAAAAGAACAAAAAGCCAAAAATATACATGTATGTATTACATATTATATAGTATAGTATGTATAATTTTCTTATACTTCAGAGATGTTAAATTAAAAAATTTGATAAAAAGTAATTTTTAAGTTATGACAAATCATACAGATATGTAATACTAAATATCTGCTTTACTTCTGTCTTAATGGATTATTAATTCAGTTCATTCACTCTTCAATAAACATTTATTGAGCAGGTACATTCCTTCAGGCATTGTGGTAAATGTTTGAATTACCCACACTGGCCTCAGAGTACTTACAGACTACAGAAGAGAACACGTGTCTAAACAGATATTTACACAAAACATGTGGTCAGACAAAATTGTGACTTGAATGCACTCACATTCTAATTGGGAGAAGAGGCCAATACATAGAAATTCTAATGGGCTAAGTGCTTCTCACCATTGGTGGTCAGTCTCATAATGGCAATAGTACTGAAATCAGGCTGATGTGGGACCAAATCCTGGTTTTCTTCATGCTAGCTGTGAGGTCTGGGGAAACAACCAGTCCCTAGATCCTTCTGTTTGTTTTTATTTAATATAAGGAGGATTCTATAATGCACCTAGGTATTCTCAAGAGCCTAAAAATGTTATCATGGTTGGTATTGAGTTATGATCTGGAACATGGTTGGCATTCAATAAATGTTAGCTATTGCTATTTCTGTTGTTATGCTATGGGTGTATGTATCTCTATTCATATAATTAAATGACATTTATTTCTTTAAATCATTCTCTATTCCTACTATCAGTAGTAGGTTCTGGTTGAGACCCTCATCACCATTTGAATTACTACAAATGTCTCCTCACTTTTCCAAACTTCAACACTCAATTTTATCTATCCTACCTGAAGTTGGTGAATCTAAACCATGCCACCTACCATCAGTTTAATTAAGCCCCTGGATATTTTCATCTTGTTTTTGGGATGAGGTCCCTGTGTCTGAAAGTGAATCACGTATGATAGCAAGTGATGGAATTATCTTTTCTGAAGAAGATGTACCATAGTGCTTTGGACCATCTGACCTCATTAGCTTCCTTTTAAACTTGAGAGCCTGAGTGCAGAGAAACATTTCCTTCAAAGAAGGAGGTCAGGGAAAGGGCAGCGCAGGGTTTTCCACTGATGGAAGAACAGTACAGTGGGAGATCATGTCCCTCTAGGAGCCTGACTCTTATTTTTAGCTCAGCTCAAAGGACAGCAGCCTATTTTAGCCAGCCTTGGGACTTCCCACAGCAATCTAAGAGATGAATGTCCCGGCTAAAAATACACTCAGATATTCCAAGCGAAAGAAAGCCTTGAATTTTAAAGGAGAGAGATGATACTCATCACTAGACTATGGGAGGTATGTTTGGGCTTGAAAAAAAAAAAGCAAAAACAAAAAAAACTTTTGTTGGAGATTTTGGCCAAAAAAAAAAAATTGTCTGCAACTATGAATTAAAGGTTGTAATGGATTAGAGATTGTAATGGAGAGCTCAGACCTGGGTTCCGTTCTGTCCACACTCCTCAGTGAGGGCAGGAGTTAATCTTGTTGAGTCTCAACATCCTCGTTTAGGAAATTGAATGAATGGCTCCCATCAGAGAGTGTTAGGATGAGAATGGGACGTGCTAAGGGCTGGAAGATGCCTGTTACATGACAGGCACTCAGGATAGGACAGGTGCTTTTATCCTGATGGGCGGTGGGGTCTGGTGTAGCCACGTGGGTTTTCACGGGCTGTGTTACTGCAGCATCAGCTTGGACACAGTGCTTAGCGAGAAGAGGCATGAAAGAAAGGCTGGTTTATCCTGTAGCTAAGGGAAATTAAAAGTGTCAGAGGCTGGCAGTTCGGGGCCATGAATCTATTTTTTTTCTGGTGTCTGTTTCTTTTCTAATTAAGCCTTCACAGTTTGTTTCAGTCTTTGCAAATAGGGTTTCTGTCTCACCACACGTGGGTTTCGAATGAAGGCATTCGAAAGGCCAGTGTTTTGTCAAAGCAGGGTATTAAAAAGGCTTCAGCTACAGAATTTTGAACACTGAGCCCTGTTCATCATTAAGTTCAAATTTATACTCTGGGACAGATCCTCTGCTCCTTTACCTCACTTGGGTTGACGCTTACTCATTAACCCAAATTTGTTTACTTGTTTTTCATTCAATAAATTCTTCCGTTCTAAGCTACCCTATAGCAATCTGTGATGGTTGCTTCACTGTACACTTTCCTAAAGAGGATATGAATAGAAAATGAAAAAAAAAAAAAAAAAAAAATTGAAACAAGATATCTGTTTTTATCTATCTAAATTTTCTTTAAGTTTTAAATAACTAAAGTGTTAATAGTACTGTTTGATAACAAGTGAAATGACTGTATCTAACAATAAACCAGGAAAACTGCCTGCAGCGTATCTGGCAGAGAAATCATTAATGAGACAATGTCTTACAAATTAATTAAATGGAGATAATCAACAGCATATAGATAAGAGGCATGAGCTAGTAATTATAAAAGAACATAAAAAGAGCAAATTAACCCATGAAAAATTGAGAAGACCTACTGACAGTAAGACAAGTGGAAGTTCACACATCCGCAAGACACTGCAGTGGTTTTTACTGTGGGAGCTGCATAGGCACAGGATTAGGAGATGGTAACTTCATGGCCTTGCATCAGTAGAGGTAAGGCTGGGTTGGGAAGAAAGGGCAGTTTGACTATGTAATCTCTCATGGCACCCAAGACCTCTTTCCTATAACATATTATTTTACGTCTGGTCATAGACCACAGATAGCAATTGTATGCCAAACATGCGTACACCACGAGAGAGGAGAATTGATTTGCATCCTTTTTCCTCCAGGGTCACCTGGCCCATGGCAGGTGTTTGGATAGAGAGCCAATTAATGAAATTGTCCTGTAAATCTCCGATTAGTGAGGTATTAACATCTCTCATGAGATGGACCAGGGTCAAATAAAATGGATACAGCCCTGGAAGAGAAATGTGTAGATCGATGAGAGTAGGACAATCATTTACTGAGCATGTGCGCTCTGGTCCGAGCCTTACATTTTACCTGATGTAATATCCACCACAACCCTAAAAAGCAGGCTTCGTTAACCCTATTTAGAAATGAGGAAAGTGAAACTCGGAGAGATTCAATGACTTGCTTGAGGTTTAAGAGTAAGGAAGAGGAGAACTGGGGTTTCTCATACCGGGGTGTATGGCCTCTCCTATGTTAAACTTATCAACCCAGGATTTACGTCCACCCTTAGATTATTCTTCAAGACCTCTGTTCCTCAAAGTTTAAGAAATAACCCCCATATTATTTTAAGAAAAAAAAAATATCTTTAAATATGTACTTTATGTCTATAAGTAATGATTTTTCAAAATCACCTGGCGAAGCGTGGGCCAGCAGGAAGAGTGGTGTCCTCTCAGCAGTGTTCCTGCCAACAGGAACTGTGTGCTGAGCAGAGGGTGTTCTGGTTTGAAGGTAGAATCCGCAGGGCTTTTTCTAAGAGTAACAAAGGCACCATGTGATAAGTAAATGTCCATTTGAAGAAAAATTGAATTTTCAAATGGAACATTTTCAACTTTCATGTTGGCCTCTGGAAAAATCATTTGTCGTTTTGAAAATGTTCTCTGTCTGGGACAGTGTGCATAGGTTACACTGCCCACAGTGAGCTGTAATCACGTTGAGCTGTGTTTTGATAGAGAATGTTATGTTGGAGAGGATTCTTTTTTACTATGATAAAAAGCTTTCTGCAAGAATCCCAGTGAAGAGTGTAGTCTTTGGGGCGCTCATAACGAAGAGAAGGCCGGAGCTGAGCAATATCCAACTCCTTAAGGCAGGGAGATAGGAACCAAACAGGCCATAGAACCAGTAGGTTTTGCCCTGGGATTTTCTGCCCAGCCCATAAGTCACACCACCTTTTCTGTTAACTGACATCTTCCACCAGGGGTGGCCCTTGGCCACCAGGTTCTGCTATGTGACCCTTTTCCCCCAGCACTGCCCTTTCTTATGGCTTACAGACCAAGAAGGGTCAGTTGTAGTTTCCTAATTCAGGATTTAAAATTGGAATTCAGAGATGTTAGTCAGATTCTGCTAGTCACCTATGAGAGTCATTTGGAAGTATAAGGTGGCTGTCTTTTGCCACCCAACCAGAGAAGGGTAGAAAACAAGTTTGTAGGAAGAAAAGCATAGAGACACGTGAAACATAAACAACACGGGGTGAGGCAGTGATGTCACAGAGGGAGGAACTGATGAGTTGGGGCCTTGATATTTTTGGCAGTTTTTTTGTTTCCATCTTTTAATCTTTTACCTACATTTCTTTTCTTTGGCTTCCATGGAATATTCCTGTCTTCTTTTGATAAATTTCACCTTTCCTAGTTTTCCTGCTTAAGTTCCTTTGTGTAGGTTTTTTTCTAATGTGCAACTATAAGAGGTTTGATCAAGGCCCCAGGCTGTCACCCACCCAGATGCCACCAGAGGCCAGTGCTCCTGAAATGCCCATGTGTTAGCCTAGAAAGTGAATCAGCCGGGAAGTTCAGTTTCCAACTTCAAGGCAGCAACACTGAACTCTGTGAGCCCCACTGGGGCTAAGATTCAGAGAGCACAGATCAAACTGGGGCCCAAAGGCAGGAATGCTAGGGAATTTCTGAAGTGGCTTCTTTCCCAAGGTTATTGTGAAGTCAGTGAGACAATGTACATAAAAATGTCTCTTCCTGGTAAAGGGTGAGATAGTTTAGTGGCTTAGGGCACAGATTCTACAATCTAACTCCTGAGTTGAAATGTTGGCTCTGATGTTTTCTGCCTGGGTGACCTTGGGTGAATTCAACTCTCCTTGTCTCAGTTCCTTTAATCTATAAATTGGAAATGATAAAGACGGTTCCTACTTGATAGGGTTACTTTGTTCATTAAAAGAGCCTGTGTGAAGTGCTTAAAACAGACTCTGGACTTGGAATGTGCTGTTAATTCTATGGAAGTGTTTGCTATAATTAGCCTTTATGTAGCTCTATTGGCCTTCACTGTCTCCAAGACATTATACTTGCTTTAAAAATAACCATGGCATCCCACACTGTAATCTACTGAGCAGCCTACATATGATATACATTTCCCCTGAGTTTAGATTTAATGATACAAAGAAATAATACAATTTAAAAGCCTTTATTAAGCTTTTATTTGCTGCTGGGCACTGTACACATACTCCGCGGTTTAAGCAGCAGCAGAAGCTTGGGCTGCATTTGGTTTTATTTTCACTGTCCAGTGAGGAGCAGTCAGGTTGAGTCCCCTGAAGAAAATCTCAGAAGCAAGATTGGCAGGGCCCACTCAGGTCTAACCCCAAGCCTGACTGACTTCAAGTTGGCAAAATCTACAGCTTTGATCTCAATGCACATTCACATTAGAGGGCCATGTAACAAACCTTTATAATGGTCTCCGCATTCTCAAAGGTACAGGCCGTTTGTCCTGTAACAATTCCTATCAGCAAGCCACCCTCTGCAACTGGCTTCTCTTTCCTTCAACCGGAGGTTGAGCCATAAACCATGAGATTAAATGATTGTAAAGTACTGAGGAACTGTGAAGGGGGTCATGGCAACCTAAGAGGATCCAGGAGGGCTGGGTGATGCGGAAGATACAAGGCAGGTTGGGGAGTGTAGGAGATTTCTGCAACCTTTTGCTACAAGGGAATAGCTTTTTATATTTGTTAGACAGGTTATTGATTAAGAGAGGCGCTTTGGGCGTTAGGAAGATATGTAACAACCATCTTCAGATTCTCCAGGACTGAATGCTACATGGGCCCACAATTCATAATGTAAAATATAACCTATTCATAATGGAGAACAAATGTTGGTGGATACAGTGACATTTTTATAATTTTACAGACATGGATCAATTGAGCCTAGAATGTTTTTCTGAGCCGTATCATATCCCATGTGTTACAACTCAATCACACATACTGAAACAGGACTTCAGGGACCCACCGCAATCTCTTGGCATCTGTTCCTGGGTGAAGAATGGGGCTCCATCTCCAGTTGAGTTCCAGTAGTTCACCTGGTCAACCGGGTGAAGCAGTGACGACAAAGGGATGACTTGGGAATTTTTCATGTTCTTTATCACTTCTCCCCTCCAACATATGCAGAAGATCATAGGATGCAGTCCCAGAATTGGCTTGTCCCAGGCCAGAGAGATTTGCTTTTACTTCTGTTTTTCCTCCCAGCTTCATTGTGGTATAATTGACACTATGATGATTGATAGATAGAACATTGTGAAAGGATTCCCTCCAATGAGCTGATTAACATATTCATAAGCTCACATATACCCCCTCCTTTTATTTTCCTCTGGTGAGAACACTTAAGTTTCACTCTCTTAGCTAGTCTCCATGGTACAATACAGATTTACCAAGCATAGTCACTGTGTTATGCATTAGGTTCTCAGGCCTTAGGCATCTTATAGTTGAAAGTTTGTACCATTTTACCAAATTCTCCCCATTTCCTCAAACCCCCACACTGGCTTATTTCACTTAACATAATGCTCTTATGGTTCATTCATATTGCAATGGCAGGATTTCCTTCTCTCTTATGCTTGAATGATGCATATATTTAATCACAACTTCTTACTCTATTTGTCCACTTAGGTTGTCTCCATGTCTTGGCTGTTATGAACAATGCTGCCATGAACATGGGAGTGGAGATATCTCCTTGAGACAGTGATTTCATTTTATTTGGATATATATTCAGCAGTTGGATTAATGGATCATGTGGTAGTTCTATTTTTAACTTCCGGAGGACACTCCTTATTATTTTCCATAGTGGCTATATCAGATTATATTCTTGCCAATAGTGTACAAAGGTTCCCTTTTCTTTTTTTCCTCATGAGCATTTGTTATTTATCTTTCTGATAATAGACACTGTAGCAAGTGTAAGGTGATATCTCCTCATGGTTTTGATATACATCCCTAATTATTAGTGACTTTGAACACCTTTTCATGTATCTGTTGGCCATTATATGTCTTTGGAAATATCTCTATTCAGATCCTTTGCCCATTAAAAAAATTGAATTATTATTTGCAATTTGAGTGGAATCAATTCTTTGTATATTTTGGATATTAACCCCTATTGGATATGTGGTTTGCAAATATTTTCTCCCATTCCAAAGGCTGCTTTTCATTTTATAGATGGTTTTCTTTACTGTGAAGACACTTTTTAGTTTGATGTAGTCCTGCTTGTTTATTTTTGCTTTTACTGTTTTTGCTTTTGCTGTCAAATTAAAAAAATAATTGCCAAGACCAGTGTCAAGGAGGTTTTTCCTGTGTTTCATCTAGAAGTTTTATGGTTTCTGGAGTTTTTATGATTCAAGTATTTAATCTATTTAGAATTGATTTTGGTGTATGATCTAAGATAGGGGTCCAGTTTTATTCTTTTGAATGTGGGTATCCTGTTTTTCCAGCACCATTTATTGAGATTATCCTTTCCCCATTATGTATTCTTGGTGACTATATCAAAAAGTAGTTGACCATATATGCATAGATTTATTTCTTTTTAAAGTTCCTCTAAGAGAAGAAAGAAAAATTAAAATTGTGGAATAAATAAATTAGCCGGTGGTGGCTTCTTTTCTCTCACCTTTGTCTCTGGCTTCAGGCTGTGTGGTTCAGAGGTACCCATCACCTTTGGAGATGAAAAGCTTTATTTTTGCATTGAACCAAAATTAATTGAGGATGTGTGTCAGACACAAGACCGGGCACTGGATACAAAGTTATTTGCAAGGAGATGGGCAAATGGATGCACTCAGTGTCTTCCTGAATCCTAGTCTCTAAGATCTAAGACTTCCAGAACCATGACCCAGATCTTAACCTGAAAATCCATCCCCCTTTCAGATCTCTAGTTCCAGTACCACTTCTTCAATATTTACCTTTTACTTGCCAGCATCTCTTGTTTCTCATTTTGCAAATATTTATTGAGCACTTACTTTGAACCAGGTACCCTTCCACATGTTTAAAATGTATCAATTAAAAAGTTAAGATTCCATATAGTCTACTATTGACACAATCTATGAGCTCATCAAGACATCATTAAATACTTATTTCTTCCTCAAAATCCCATGCTATTTCTAACTTCTTGTCTTTCCTCTATAAACCTTTTAGTTCCTTGTCATCTGATAAACACCTAATGATCCTTCAAGACTCATTTAAGTGTCTTTTCTGCCATAAAGTCTCTCCTGACTCCAAACAAAGCTAATGTTACTTTTTTGTGCTTGCAAAATATTCTCACATATTTTTTTGGTCCATTTTCCACTTTGGACTGTAAAGTACATGTGGAAAAAGATGAATGCTGTTGATGTTACACATAAAGACCTACCATAGACACCTATTTAGGTATAACAAACATAAGGGACAGAGGGAATGTCTACTACTCCTTGTATCTAGTTGAGCCAATTTGTAATATTAACAATTTAGGAATATACTACTTTAAAACATTCTTGTTAATGCTTGACTTCATTTCAGTAGTGCATCAGAAGAATAGTATTAATTACACTAATATTCAAAGAGTATCTGAGAAATGTGGGAATGTTGGCTAAATCCAATATACCCTTCATTGTAAGTCTATGAGAAACCCTAAGGAATTTGCATTTGAACTTGAAACAAAAGGCTAAGCAGCCCAAGATGTGGAGGTAGGTGGTAATCTTCAAATCTCTTTGGAATGCATTCATTTGGTAACCACTTGTCCCCATCCTTCCTGGCTAGATTACATGGTGTCCTGTTCTTATTCAGTATGTTCAGGACAATATGATATTCATCTCTGTTATTTCAGCACCTAGTATGGTTCTGCGCTCAATAGGTGTTTGATGTAGAAATAAGACATTAGGCAAACAAAAGCTTTAATAGATATTTGTTAAACCAACCAGTTATTCGAACAAAGTGACTGGATTACTACAACAACTTCTTACCTAGGCCCTTCCCAGTCATTACAAACTGCTGTGGCAGACTAGAGTCAATTATTTAAGAAAATCTTAGATGCCAAAGAAAATGAGCTGCCATAGAAGAAATATGCTTACTACATGAAATATGAAATGAGAGGATATATTATACTTTATGTTTAAGAAAACCTTGACTATGATGAGGAGACATAATTTTTGTTGGACTAAATCTTTCAATATAAAAACAAAAAGTTTATTGTCCAATAAAATATTTAAAAAACCATCTTGGTTTTGTATCAAATGGCAGACTCACCACCATAAAACACAGTTCCCACTAACCAAGTTGATGCATTCCAACAAGTATTTATTGAACACCCACATGTCCACTCATGTGATGTAAAAATTCATAAAGAAGCTTTTTTGCTCCAAGGGGAGTTTTAGGACAATGTAGTGCAGTGCCCCTGGGGTGAGATGTGGTATAATTAAGAGGCAACTAAATAAATGATTGATAGATCTGGTTTTTAATTTTTAAAGCATGTGTAACTTTGACTATGTCATTTAGGCAATGCACCCAGGATACATTTCTTGACAGCTTTCTTGTGCTTGACACTGAGCTGGGCTCTAGCCTCAAAAAGTAGACAATGCCTGGAACATAGGAAATACTCAATAAATATTTGTTGGGTGCGAGAATGAATGAATGAATACATGCATGAACGAAGGAATGAATGAATGGATGAAGGTAGAATGTCAAAGTCCTCGGTCTCTGCCTTGTTGATAGTCAGGATTTGATGGAAGAAGCATGGTTAGAAAACAGTGAATAAAATATTATTCTGCTTGAATAAAAGTCAAAGAAGACTCGAAGAGTGTTGACCTAAACTATGTTTTAAAAACACTAATTTTGTCTCACACAAATCTGGTAAGAGTGTAGATTGGTATAGCCAGTATGGAACACAGTAAGAGGTTCCTCAGTTTAAGAATAGAGCTACCGTATGACCCAGTGATCCTTTTTCTGGGTATCAAAAATTTGAAAACACTTATTTGTAAAGATATATGGGCCCCTATGTTCACTGCAGCATTATTTATGGTGGCCAAGACATGGAAACGACCAGAGTTCTTTGATGGATGGTTGGATAAAGAACATGTGGGGCAAGGGGGAGCAATGGAGGGTGGGGAATGAAACAATTGTAATACAACAACAATAACTAATTTAAAAAATGAACTTTTATGAAAGGAGAAAAAGAATATATGGTACCTATATACAATGGAATACTACTCAGCCATGAAAAGATGTAATACTGTCATTGATGACAACATGGATAAGTTAGTGAAATAAATAGAAAAAGATAAGAATTGCATGATTTCATTCATATGTGGGATGTAAAACAAAAAGCAACCAATGAACAAAACAAACTAACAAACAGATATATAGACAGCAGAATGGTGGTTGTCAGAGGGAAAAGGGGTTAGGGGAGGGCAAAGAGAGTGTCAAATGCATGGTGGGAGAGTGGGTGGGTGAGGAAGGGGACAGAGGGGAGGATAAAAGGGATGGATGTAATACAACAATAATCAAATTAAATTTTAAAAAGTACATGGTGATGGAAGGGGACTAGAATTTGGGTGGTGAGCACACAATGGAGTGTACAGATGCTGTATTACAGAGTTGTACACCTGAAATTTATATACTATTATTAACCAGTGTTACTCCAATACATTTAATAATTAAAAATGCTAAGTTTTCCAAAAAGGCCAGCCATTGAAGTCAGAGGCAACAAAGGTCTAAAAGTGTGAGAGCCTGTGGTGGTGTCTGGGTCCTGGGCAGGATGATGTGGAATAGGATGGAGCTGAACCAAGGGAAGAGGCAGTGGGGCCATAAGAGGAAAACTTCATGTATATATTTGTTCAAAGCTGCCTGGGAATGGTACTGCTGCTCTGGAAAACCGATTGACAGTTTATTACGAAGTTAAGCCTACACATACAATTTGACTCATTCCTGAGTATTTACTTTCAGAGCCAGGTAAATGTTTGTTCACATAAAACTCTGTACATGAATGTTTATAGCAGCTGTGTTTGTACTTGACCAAAACTGTAAACAATCCAAGTTTTCTATAATGGGTGAATAAATAAACTGTATTATATCTATATGATGAAATACTATTCACCAATCACAAGGAATGAAATACTGATAGGTACAATCACTTGAATGAATCTCACAGAAATAATATTTATTTTTATTCCTTGAACACATATTTTAAATGTTTCACCAAGGGCTAGAAACATTTGTCTGGTTGCCAGATAATATATTCTATTTTAACTTTATTTTTATTGTTGACACTATTACAGATGTCCCCATTTTCCCTCCTTTGCCCACCTCCACCCAATCACTCTCCACTACTTCCCTCTGGCCACTTCCACACTCTTTTCTGTGTCTATGGGTTATTCATATATGTTCTTTGGCTAATCCCCTCTATTTCTGACATGATGCTTCATAAAGACTACTCACATTTCCCCTAATTTGTTCTCTTTAAAAATGATACAAATTGTTCCTTGTATTTTTCATTTATAAATTTGTGGGTCCTAATAAACCTCTTGTGAAGAGTTTGTGGAAGGACAGCCATGTTCTTTTTTGGTGGGAAATTTTAGACTTAGGATGTGCAAATATTAAGAATGAAAAAGCCCCTTTTATGTGCTCAAATTGGATGAGGATTCATAAGAATACATCCTGGGAATGAGACTGGAATTTCCCCTCAGTGAGCCCTTGGCACTCGGCCAGGATATGAGATCCGTGTGGACTCCTTGATGATAATCTCTTGCCTTGAACCCTGACTTTTCAGTCCAGAGATCACGTGTACTTCTGTGCCTTCTTATAACCTTGTCGATTTATGCAGGCTCTTATTTAAAAACTTGTATACAAGTGGAACAGCAAGAAACATCAGATCTCATCTTTTTTGCAGATGAACAAACAAAAACCTAAAGGGGTCAAGTTTCTTGCCTAAGGTCACTTGCAGACCAGAATTAAAACCCAGTTTACCCAGATGGTTAAGTGAGTACTCTCCGCTTCACACTCTGTTGGTTGAAATTTCAACTATTTGTTTGTATTTATTGAGCAAATACCTAAAGACTCTGAGGGGAGAGGGTAATCCCTTTGTTGTCATAAAACAGCCTTGAAAACAAAAAGAATTATGTAATTCATTAAACCCACACTTTGGAGAAATAAAATAAATTTGAGTAGACTTTGTCCTATTTGTGGGCATTTGTTAGAGTTGTTTAATGAGAAAGTTCCCATGTGAGGAACAAAAGGGTCCTTGAAATGCGGCCAGACCTCAACTCTATAATCGCTATTTCTTGCAGGGAAAATGCTCCCATCCCTCTGATGGGATGGGTCTAGGCCCCGAGATACTTTTCAAAAAGTGGAGTTAATTGGCTTTGAGCCTTGCACACTCCCTTGCCTAGTTTTGTTTACTGCATGGTGGGTGCATTTTCCAGATGTTTTTCTTGAGTTGTGATGAAGGGGTATTGTCCCAATTTCAACCTTTGAAGGGGAAACTGGCCCAAGGGTCAGTCTGATGTCTGCTATACAGTAGCTTAGCACAGTGATATAAATTTTGACTTTGCGCCCTGGCTGGTGGCACAGTGGATAAGGCACCAGCCTGGGAACCCAAAGGTCGCTGGTTCGATTTCCAGTCAGGGCAATGTAACTAGGTTGCAAGCCAGGACTCCAGCTAGGTCCGTAGCTGGAGGCAGGTGAACGGAAACCATACATTGATGTTTCTTTCCCTCTCTTCCTCTCTCCCATCCCCTCTCTCTGAAAAATAATAAATAAAATCTTTAAAAAATTTTTTTGACTTTGCCACTAGTTTCCCACGTGACTTCAAGCAAGTTACTCTCCTTCATAAGGTCTCACTTGTTTTATATGGGAAACAGAAAATTTGGACTAGATCAGAAAGCACCTGTGGGCTACTCATTCGCCATCATATGAACGTAGATCATATCTTCTCTGAGTCTTAGAACCTTTGTGGTAACATAATAGTGCTATAAATGTTGATTATAATTATCCATGGACACATCATCATTAACATGTATTTGATTTCAACATGATTTTGGTGAGAGAAAAGATTAAAGAAGTAAATTGAAATGTGTCCTGGAGCCAAGTTACTTTATGACATCTTGCTTGACTTACATGCCTGGAGGTAACTGTGTCCCCTTCCTACATCCTCACCTGAAACCAGGACATCAGCCTCTACTCACTGATGAGTGCCCTGCCGTGTGAGCCGTTCATTTAACTTCTCTGTGAGTTGTACCTTTGAGAACCAGTGCAGACTTCTCATGGCTCTTTAGACAAAGCCTTTGGATACTTAAAAGGATGTTATGCACAGGATGTGCCTCACGCAGGAACTGGCGCATGGTTAATAGCCTATTATCATCATCATAACTACTACAATTGTTATTACTATTAATAATTCAGAAAAGAGGCTTCTGCTTATCTATTAAGGATTATCATTAAATATGTATTCGTTAGTGCCTGTATCTTTTTGACAACAACCAAGTTCATTGTGGCTTCCAGATTTTTCATATTTACCCTCTGCTCTGTGAGGCTGGCTGAGCCGAGCTCAATTTCACTGGGACTCATTATTCTTGAACTTGCTGATGGGAACTAGGACGTGAAGTCTTGTTGTCTAGGATTTCTTTCAAATGTTTTCTGTTTTATAACAAAAATGAGATAAAAAGGAGAGGTGGTAGAGGGAGAAGGAGAAAAGGAAGGAGAAAGGAAGAAAAGAATCCATGTTGTCCTACTAGGCAATTCTTTGTTTTAAGAAATACAGTTATTCTCTGAAGTTGTATCTGTGTCTCCAATATAAAATAAATCTTCCTATTATTTTTTCATAGCTCATGTATACCCCTTTCATGGTTATAATACATTGGTATAAATACGTTTTTCTACATTGACATATAATCTATATGAGAGAAGAGACTTAGAGAATAGGTAAGTAGGTGCTTAATAAATATTTGCTAAAGTAATGGTTCCTAATGTGAGGTTAGGGGTGAAAATCATTTGAAGAAGCTCTGTTTCCCAGAGTGAGAAGGAAGTGTGTCGATGTCATTTTGAGAAGTGCGGATACAGGTACTCTCACAAGTCCATTACTCTTCACAAATTCCTGACCCAAGACTTTGGAGATTATGATGGTTAATTTTATGTGTCAACTTGACTGGGCCAAGGGACACCCTAAGTGCTGGTTGCACATTATATCTTGGTATGTCTAGAAGGGTGTTGAGAATCAACAAAGCTGAAAAGTAACATCTGCTAAAGGTGAATGCTACTAAGCAAAGTAACCATAGCCTCTGCCTCTCCATGTAACCATCAGCAAATTGCCTATTTCTAAGTGTTGCTTTTAGAACTATATCTATATCTCTAGCTAGCTAGCTAGCTATTTATCTACCTACTACCTACCTACCTACCTGTCAATCATCTCTCTATAAAAATGCAACAATAGGCTACTATTAGTTTCAAGATGGAGAGTAGGACAACATGGCTACCTTTGTCACACTCTGTACTTCCATTTACACATATTATAATAAACTCTCATTCTGGCCCCACATGACAGGTTTTGCTCCAATCTCACATATCTGAGGATTAGAACGGACAAAGCAATGTGCCCTAGGGTTTAGGCATAATTGTTGCTGCCTCCTAAAGATATGAGATGTTCTAGAACTAGGAAAGGGAATAGAACTTCTACAAGAAGCAAGGCATGACCGTGTGGAAGAGCACCATGTGTCCAGGGGACTGGAGTTGTAGAGGCTACAAGGAGGAGCACATCAGGAAATGAAGTAGAGGGGCACCTGGTGGACCCAAGCGCTGACTTCTAACTGAGCAACGAAACCATGACAGCAAACTGGGAGCTGTTAACACCATACTACTCTCTTTGGAAACAATAGGGTAAAATCTGCTTAGTCTAAGAAAATACAGTCTGTTCTTTCAAACTTCAGCTGTGTAATTGATGATAGAAATAATTATCAAAGGGTTTAGAATTGCCTAAAATTCATAGAAGTCTTAAACAAAAATTCCATGGTAATCCATGTTCTTTCTATCCAGTCCCTGAGTGGATGTGATGCCAATTACTGCCACCTGTCCTGTCTTGTCTTGGTTACAATGCCCCAGGGAGATCTGCACTTAAGGCCCTGTCAAAATGTCAGCTCTGCTTCTGGGGCCAGACGCAGTAACTTCCCTTGAAGACTGCCGGGCTGGGTCCCTCGTGAAAAGCAGCATTAAATCTTCCCTTAGGCTAACCAGGGACTGCCAACCTAGTCCTCTGTTTTCAGCATGCATGGGTGGGGATGGGGGGGAGGACTGAACATTTCTCTCCAAAAGGAATGTGCCAGATGTTGCACCAGAGGCTCTGGATAGGCTATTTCATTTAGTCCCCAACACCTGAAAGCCTATGCATCATCATTCCCAATTTACACATCATAATATTGAGGCTCCAAACTCACCATTTGCTTTACATGGGTAAACAAGGATTTTTTTTTTTTTTTTTTTTAGCATAACCATTCTAATCCCAACATCTATGCTCCACCTCTCCCATTATAGTCAGAATGTGCTTAGATTTCTTTTTGCATTTTTAATTGGAAGTTATCTATAATTTTCTCCTCATTGTCTTTAAAATCATTTGTTTCCATCTCAAGCTCCTGCCAAAAATCTAACTTTAAGTCTCACAGACTTGAAATCCTTGCTGCCATCTTGGTTTTTCACAAGGGTATCTGTGGAAACTATCAACACTAAGGAATGTCTCTTTTGAGAGGGCTCCTCATGACAAATGAGGAAGTTATGGGACATATTTGCAAGTTTTAGCCAGAAGAGCTGTTAAAAAGAACATAAAGGATAGTGACCAGTTTCTGAAAATAATGGGATCCTTTATCTCCATGAGCCTATACATTGGTGAGCACTTAACATTTCAAGGCACTTCTACAGGCAATAAGTCACTAGGTGTTCACAGTAGCCCCATTAGGCAAATTGATTAGGAAATACAGTTGTCCATCTGTGAAGTCCCTTGTTCCCTGTCTCAAAGCTGTAGATAGAAGGCCCAAAATTCAGTTCTAAGTGTTCAAACTACATCCAATGTTGTTTTCACAGCTAACCAGCTGACTTCCAAAGCTTGTCTAATACTTATTTAATATTTATTCATCCATATAGTGTTTCAGCAATATTAAATTCTTTTCACTGCCAGACATTATGCTGAGTGTATGAGATTTAAAAAAAAAAGGCTGAGTCTCTGTTATCAAATAGCTCACAATCTTAAATGAAAGACGGGCATGTAACTAATCCTCATGATTTAGTACAGTAAATAAAATAACCAAAGCTTGAGATCATCATAGGGAGTTATAATGGGGTAATCAATTTTTTAAAATGCTTTGCAGGAGCTGTTTCATGTGGCTTTTGACAGATGATAAGATTTTACCACATTGCTAAACATGTAAAAGAATTGCCATGTGAGTTTTGCCTAAATATCTATTATATTTCATTTAAAGAACAATTACTTCAAAAATATACAACAATACCTTTATCTTAATAAGTCAGACTTTTGCTTTTCTATATCATAGAAACATATCTATGTTTTCTATATCATTTAATTAGATTAGGTCTTCCTTAAATCTAGGTACTCTTCCAATAGCTGGGTATAGTTTTTATGCTTTTGTATGAATATATAGTATTTTATATGAAAGATGATTCTCTTTGTTAATCACTTAAGGATTTTTTTTTTCTTATTGTTAATATTAAGAAAAGTTCTTTGCCCATTGCAGGAGTATTTGACTCTACCTTAGGGAACTATGTAATTCACATATCATTTCTTACGTTAACCACATTGGTTGATAAAGAAACCCTTCTGAAAGGCAGTGATTTATGTTTGGAATCAAAGACTACATGCAACAATGAATAGAAACATAGACACCTCTGACGGTTATTCAACCCTTGCTGTATGAATTCACCATAGTTCAGTCACTAGCTTTGACATAGTTAAAATTTAATGAATAGCCATAAAAAAGCATTGGAGACTCTGTAAAGATCAGGTGTCATTCATCCCAATACTGTAAATCAATGTTCAAAAACAAATCCCAGCTGGAGCCAGACAGGTATCTTGAGTGAAATAAGCCACATGCAGAGGGAATGGGATGTCCCATCTAAGAGGTAGAAGTCAGCCACTGTGGATTGTCATTGTGAACATCGCAAGATTGCTAGCTCTTCTGCTATTAAAGGAGAAATCAAAAAACATTTTAATGGAAATTTCTGAATAGTTCTATTCTAGGATATTGCTCATCATTCATTTATGCAAAATGAGCTAAGCAACACATAATAGGTCTGGTTATGGTGCACCAGCCATTCGTCTAGGAGTTCAGCTCTTGATGCCGGTGGCAGATGACACAGGATGACTGACTGTTGGCAGGGAGAACTGGCCTTGGGTTAGCTTGCAAGCCGGGGCGATCCTGATCATTCAGACTCATTTTCTGATTGCTTGCACTATTGCTATGTTTTTCTAGGTGGGGTCAAACTAAACATTCCCTGGGTATGGATTTGTGTAACATGGACCCCACAGATAGGTACTTCCCTTGATTGAGTTACTAACACTTTGGGGGAAGCACATCTGAAGGGGGGAGCTGGGAGGGCTGAATCTAGTCTCACCGCTACACCTGCTGCATCCTCTGCTTCTCAGCTACTTAACATGGAGATCCTTGAACAATCACTGAGATGTTATCCAAAAAATGTATTTCTACCTAAGTAATAATTATGGAAGCCTTGCTAAGTACCAAATTATATTATTCCATGTCTTAGATAAGTATGCATAAACTGAAGATTCCACTCTTACTCATTTTGGATATATTGTTTAACTGACAATTATATATTGCTTAACTGACTATGCACATGTAGATAGTCTAGTTAATCAATCAAAAATGATGTGACTGTCTTGTCTGACCTCCTGCATTGTGTTTACCTTAAAAATCATTAACTGCAACAGTGGACTCTTCTATGATGGTTTTGATTTTTCTGTGTTCTTTTTCAGGTTAATCTGTATGTTCTGGGGGACTTACTTATCAGCATTGAGTGCCTCTAGGCTGTTGTGGTGGTGTCTCTTCCTAATTCCAGTGATCTAAAGGCAGGAATTTAACATTCAATAGAACAAGCTCTGGAGTCTGGCTACCAAAGTTTGATCCCAGATTCACTAATTTGTAGCCAGGATTTTTTGGCAATTTCCTTGACAACCCTGGGCTTGGATTCAGATTCCAAACCTACAAAATAAAAAGATGTTGTAAGGGTTATTGCATGGATGAAATAAATAAAACTGATTAGAACAGCATATGACATGTAGTAAGCATTCAGTGAATGCTGCCTATCATGATTATGTGCCTTATAGCATCAATGCCCAGGGGATATCCAACTCATGGATTTTCTCATGTCTTATCAATGCTTTCAAGACCATGTTGAAGGCCCTGGCTGGTGGCACAGCAGATAAGGCACTGGCCTGCAAACCCAAAGGTTGCTGGTTCAGTTCCCAGCCAGGGCACATAACCAGGTTGCAAGCCAGGTCTGTAGCTGGAGGCAGGTGAAAGGCAACCATACATTGATGTCTCTCTCCTTCTCTGCCTCTCTCCCTTCCCCTCTCTAAAGGTGATAAATGGGATCTTTAAAAAAGTTAAAAAAAAAAAAAAAAAAAAAAAAAGACCCTGTTGATGAAGAAGGTGGGATGTAAGTGGATTTAGAGCTCAACATTCAGCTTGTTCAATTGCATTATGCTTCTGCCTTTCCTCAACTCCATGTGCGTCTTCCAGGGTAGGGATCAGATTGGGTCTTTATATCTCCAGTACTTTGAAAAGTGCCTGCACATTAGAGAGACTCAGAAAACACTTGTTCCATCGAAGAATAAAGAATGTTTAGCGACAGAAAAACTGATGGTATTGAATGAATGATCAAATGAGAACAGGAATTATACATTCATTGGGCACCAAGTTCCACTTGTACTTCCTTCTGGTTTGCCTTGTGTCAGAACAATGGTTGGCCTAACCTAATCTAACCTTTTAAAAATTAGTCAAATTCTGTTGCAGGATGATTACAAATATACAAAGATACCGGATTAGCTGTTTACCATCAGCCACAGCCCATCCCTCAGTTAAATTCGTATCCTGTTCCACTTGACTCCGTGGCTTAGCTTAGCCTGGCCTCCTTGCTGAGCTTCCATGTCCTGTCATTGCCTCTCTCCTCCTCTCCACCTGCCAGAGCCTACTCATTCTCTGAAGATTGATTTAATTCTCACTTTCTAAAAGTTGCCCTACCCATCTGGACTTCATTAATATCCCACAATGATCATAAGTACCATAATGCACTCTTTTACATTTCTTATTATCTCCCTGACAATTTATAAATTTCCTGTGAGGAAGACCCACCTGGTCTATTCCTCTGTATATACCTTATATTGACAGTGACTATAAATTTCTAACAGCCACTTGGGCAAATTTTGGAGCAAAGGAGGTTTTTCATTATATGGGAAATAATAACAGGTATGCAAATGAAATATCATTTATGCCTTTCATTTTACTAAAGATCTAAAAAAAGTTTCCTAACTCCCATCACACACCAAGATAAAATTTAGATACATCAAAAGCTTAAGCAAAAATAATGGAATTATAAAAGTATAACAAGTACTAAGAGACACTGATATCGAGTAGAACAAATAAAAATATTGATGATAGAAATATTGAGAATAGCATTTGTGTGCACATAGTAACCTATATGTTAAAAAAAATAATGTAATACCCTAGATAAAGTCTACTTGCAAATCAATAAGAAACATGAGCATATCAATAGAAAATTGAGTAAATAGATAAGTGATAAAGAATAAACACAACATTGGATAGTGTTCCTTCTTCCTAGTGATCCACATGAAAATAAGTGAATGCTGAGGACAAATCACTGCCGTGTTTCCAGAGGGTGCCTGGTGATATGTACCAGCGAGCCTTGGAGTCTCCCTGTCCTCTCATCCAGAAATGCCACCTACAGAGCAGGACGGCTGTGGAAGGCTTCACTT
The DNA here is from genome assembly GCA_004026585.1 of Noctilio leporinus. NCBI lineage: Eukaryota > Metazoa > Chordata > Mammalia > Chiroptera > Noctilionidae > Noctilio > Noctilio leporinus. The sequence continues at coordinate 68,570 of PVIW01001465.1, read as the reverse complement.
GCCAACACTGTGACAGCCATTTTCTTTTATTTTGTTCTTTTCCTTTATCTTTTTACCTTTTTCTTTTATTAAAAAATATTATTTATAGAGAGAAGGGAAGGGAGGGAGGAAGAAAAGGAGAGAGACATCAATGTACGGGTTGCCTTTCTCCTGCCTCCAGCTACAGACCTGGCTGGAGACCTGACTTGCAACCTGGTTATGTGCCCTGGCTAGGGATTGAACTAGTGACCTTTGGGTTTGCAGGCCGGCGCCTATGCACTAAGCCACCAGCCAGGGCCTTTTTTCTTTTTAAACAACACATTTTCTGTCCTCTCTATAAAAATGTATTATGCATTTATAACATGAAATCATTCTTAAAATAACTAAAAATGCTGTTAGAGAAAGTATATGCAAACTAACCATGTTGATTATATCCTCCATGTATGATCCAGGGTGAACATGGAAGCTCTGTCCTTTTTCAGTTTACATCATGTAAAATTAGAAATTTTATTATATGATGAAAGACAGAGCAAGTTAATTTTTTTATTAAAAAGCATAGTTTTTGAATTATGAATTTGAGTTATGGGGTTACTTCTCAGCTGTCTGGCTTGGGGCAGTACCCATAGCCCCTGGGAGCCTTAATTTTCTTATCAGCAACAAAGGTTTTTAAGACCTACCTTTGCAGGTTTGTTGTGAAATTAAATGAAATTAAGTAGAGAAGCTGGCAGAGTTCCTGGTGCTCAATAAATGGTTGTCCTTCCATAAAATGTAGCCCTTAGGGACATGAGCCAGTTAGTTCTAAATTGAGGAATGGTTCAGCCAATATCACTGTAGACATGGGTTCATGTAACTGGAACAGAAGATTCAGAGGGAAGCGTGAATGTACCTGCTGTGCACATGATGGAGGCTTGAGGTTAGTTTCTTTGGCTACAGATGGTGGACCTAGAATAACCAGAGGCTGGGCTTTCTCTCTGAGCTTCTTGCTGTATTCCTTACCTTTGCTCGAGCACCTTTGGCTAATCATCTGCTTGGTGTGCGTCTTCACTCTTTACTTACTAGGCTCTGTAACTGGGGGCAAGGCATCTTGCGGAAAGGCTGCAGGGCTCATGTCCATCCTTAGTTCTGCACCAACAGCTCTGCTGACAGGGAACAGCGGGAAGGAAACAGATGTAGGGAAAAGAAGCTTCAAGGCTGGCTTGCCACATCTTGGTCCGTAAACTTTCCCACTAAGCAAACCTCTCTTACACCACTCTTCCATGTTCTCGCTTTTTCAAAAATTGCGTTTGACAATTGCTCTTTATCACATCACCCTCTCTGAATGATCGTCAATACTTAGAGCCTCTTGAGGCGTTCCCTGTAGCTCCAACATGCACCCCCCTAATCCCCTCCCAGGCTGGCGGGGTTTTCCTCAGATGTGCATCATGGAGGCCCGGGGCTTTGCTGACAGGTGAGGCAGGTCACCTCCAGGCTCTGTGGGGACTGGGCATCGCAAACGAAGGCAGTGGTCTGGGTAGGATTCACAGCCCTGACTGGGCGAGGACAGGGAACAGTCCACCAGGGACTTTCAATGCTGCATTTCTAGCATGTGACATAGGTAACGGGTTTGGAAGATGTTTGCCAATCTAAAGGTGAGTCTTGTCCCTGAAATCTGCAGATTATAGGCTTACAGTCAATGATTGAATAAGAGGCAGCGTTCTCAAACACAGTTTGTAAAGCTCACCCTCTTTCCTCCCCAGTCAAGTAATACAGCTGCCGAGATTCCTACATCTCTCCTTGCATACCTCCAGGAAAGCCACACAGTGGCAAATGTACGTATGTGTGGTGTGGAAAGAAGGCTAAGTGTGGATGCAGGCTGAGCTGGGTTTAAGCTGTCCAGGTTAAATTAGTTTGTTCATATAAAATACTGGAGATACGGGAGACCAAAAAGGAATACTAATTCTTCGTGAGGGTGTCCTGGACACCCCACTGCAGCCTCCTCTGGGATACCACCCCTACTTTCCACATGCAGTTTTCCTCCATGTGTCAGATGTAGGCTTCCCTATCTACTCCTTCCATGCCATTGCTAACATAGGTTCCTGCAGCTTATTCATCCTGGGCCTGGCCCAGAGCATGCGCTCAACAAACAAAAGGTTCTGGCCTGGGAGCCCAGGCACAAAGCATCAGTGATGTGATTGTACCTGGGACCCATTTAATACTCACGTCCATGTTTCTTTTCTTCCCAGAGTTTCAGTGGTGATTTTGTCTGATTCTCACCTGGCTGTTTCTGTCCTCATCACCTTGGCTTTGCTCCCCCCAGGGTGGGATGCAACTGTTCGCATTGAACCACGTGCTTTCAGGTGGTTCAGAGACTGACCCTAAAGATATTCCTGGAAATCCCCTTGGAGATGACATGGCAGATATAGCAGATTCCAGGAATACTGCTGACACTGATGACACCTGACTTTGGGGACAGAAGGCGAGACACATGGGGGATAGAAGTTGGACTGTGTGGCCCCCATATTTCCTTCCTCTATGCAGGTTCATCCCCAGTTCAGTGTGTCCAGTTCATCCTTGGGGGGAGGTGTGGCAGGGATTGGGGCTAACTCTAGAAACTGGAATCAGGAGATAGATATCAGTAGCAGGAGCCAGCAACCTGTCTAATGTCAATAGAAAGGGAGAGAGTGACACCTTTATTTTCTACTTATAGCTGTGTGGCCTTGAACAAGTTAGTTCAATGCTTCGGGCTTCAATTTCTTCAGTTATAACTCCCTTTTCAGTTGGCTGTGGGCAAATCACAAAATTTAAGGAAACACTGGAGAAGCAGAACCTGAAAAAGAATAGAACCAGTGCAACTCTAGGAGTCCATTAAAAGCCACTGAGGTTGGTTTGTTGATTTGTTTGTTTGTTTTATGTTCCTATAGAGGCATCAATGAGTTTTAATCCTTTCTTCATCTCTGCATCACTTGGTTTAAGACTCAAGTTCCAAGGGAAAAAGTCAGATTGGCTCAGTTGAGATCCTGCGCCCACTCATGCCCCTCTGATTGACAGAGGAGGTTGGTCGAAGGGGAGAACTGCTTGACAGGGACTTGGCCACTGGAGAGAGGACTCAACCAGTCCAGGGAGACCTGACAGAGTGGACTGCAGTAATAAGTAGCTTGGCCTTGCCTCTTTCAAGCCCTTTCTACGTGTATCTTTCTAGTGTCTCCAACGGGTAGCTTGAAGGCAAGGGAGCCCATTGATCGAGTTTATATGAACTCACCTTCTAGGAAAAACATAGAGAAGAGGGTGTATAATTTCCCTAATGTATTTAGAGTAGTGAATTCTTTCTTTCTTCTTATTTAGAAAAAGACCCATGACTTCTTTTATCCCAGAAGGAAAAATTGTCTGCTATCCCTGGTTCAGGAAATTCCTCATAATTTGGAATTGGCCAAAGTCATGAATCAGCAGGTTTGTCTCTTCTGCCTCCCTGGTGAGCCTGGCCTCAGCGGGGCTGGCTCCAGTTGCAGGGTGCTCCTCCTCGAGGGGCCCTGTGGAGGCTGTGGGTGGCAGTTCCTTCTACGCCGGTGGCTGGCTGAGCTCCTGCCAAGGCCAAAGGAAGCCACTTCAAAAGATGTTCCCTCTGCCACTGATAAATGGAATCAGAAGGGCCCTGCTTCCACCCAGAGTGCTTCTAAGCACTTTTCACCAGGCCCCGTTCCCGAGGATACGGTCTTCTTCCAAGTGGATTTGGCTAATAATGGGGGGACCTCCTTGCCAGGCACCCACTTATCAACTACATACTCACCCCTCCATGTTTTAGGGATGTGGGGAGAGGAGTTTGGCTTGAAGGAAAAGAAAATGGGGCTTTTGCTAGGGAGCCTATGTGTTTGTTCTTTTTCGTTCCTCTTTGCTGGGTTAGGTTGGAATACTTTTCAGTTTCCTCGCAAAAGGAAAGGTATTTTGTAATCTCTGAATGCATTAAAAATAGGCTGACTTGAGTTAAAGTTACATCTTTATTCCATAATTTTCAGATAAATGCAATTACTGCAATTGCATGGTTAGGGAAATAGACAAAAATGGATAGTTGTAGTAAATGCGTATTTCATTTTTACAAGGGCATCATGATATAGTGAGAGGAACACTGAAATGGGGTTCCTAAACCTGGATATTAGTGTCAGCTGAATGTGAGAAAGTCATTTCTGCTCTTAGAGTCTCAGTTTCAGCGTTTGCTGCAAGAGTTAGATGAGAAAGGAAAGATTCAAACAGCCACTGGGAGCCAACATACACATAGAAGTTGCTCCATCTCAGACGTGCTAGGAAGGAATGATGCGTGTGTGTGTGTGTGTGTGTGTGTGTGTGTGTGTAGTGCATGCTAATCAGGGAGGGGTGCAATTATCTGTGCTTTTACCCCCACTCCCAGTTTTATTGAGATATAATTGACGTAGAACATTGTATTAGTTTAACGTGTACAACGTAATGATTTGATGTATTGCAAAATGAGCACCAGAATAAGTTCAGCTAACATCTATCATCTCACGCTGTCATAATTTTTTCTTTCGACAAGAACTACAGTCTTAGCAACTTTCAAATATACAATGTAATGGTAACTATAGTCACCGTGCTGTACATAACATCCCCAATCTCTTCTCTGTATCTGTAGTTTACCTTTCAAATTTCATAAGTCGAGTTGTGGCTTTCAAGGTTTCCATTGCATTTTTCTTCATGCTTGTTTTACACTTCAGTGTAAACAAGGCTCCGATTGTTTGTGTGTTAACTGGTTTTGCTTTTGATCACAAGGAGACAGAGCAATGGTATGCAGTAATGTGAAGAAACTCTGGGATTTGGGCTCAAATACCCAAATTTCTGCATCCTGTCAATTATAAAAATTAGGTAGTGCTATCTCCTGTGTAAGATTTCTTTGAAGATCAGCAATAAAGATGTAGAAGTACCTAGGTCATTTGCTAATGGTGGGGATTTTATAATAACACTCAAAGCTCCTAGGTGGCTGAGCCACTCTGTTAACTTGGTCAGCTGGTGAGTCTGCTGTTGCTATTTGTTCTTTCTGCTACAGGAAGAAGTTAATATTATATGTGCCCCTGAATGAATAATGAGGCATTGTGCAGATGACTTTGTTTCCTCAAGCGGGTTTGAGAAATGGTAGCAGCCATACCAGGATCTTTTAAAAATTCTTTTAAAAAAAAAATTCCAAGGGAAAAGTGGGACATGAATCCATCAGGAGGTAAAAGCAAGTTGACAAGGGCTTCGAGGCCAACTTCGTGGCAAGATTCCCTTATCTTAGCAAAAAACAGTGATGCAGGGTGTAGCGTTATGGTGAGAGCATAGGCTCTAGATCCAGACTGCCCAGGTTTGAACTTGGACTTTTTCTTTATCGACCAACTTTAGACCGGTTGTTTAACCAGCTTCTGCCTGAGTAGCTTCACTTGAAAAATGTTGTCAATAACTGTATCAAACTTAAAGGGTTATCCTGCTAATTCTGTGCATCAATATTATTTAAGTGCTTAGGGTAGCACCTGGCACATACTGAATGGCCATAAATGGTTGTTAATAAAAAAAGAGGCCAGATGGTAAAATCTGTGGTTCAGGAAATTCCTAATAATTTGGAAGTCAGAAGTCAGCGAGTTTCTCTCCTCTGTATTTTTAATATAGACACTTGAAAAGAAACTTCAGATTATTATTCATGGGCTTAGGAGTCAAATTCCCTGCTATTAATTATTATTAATAAACCCAAATACCGCTTGTGGCCTCTAGTCCATAGAGATGTGAGTAACTTTGGTTTAGTACCTTAGGACTAAGTGATTAGGATAAGGGTAGAGTCCGCTCATGGACTTTTGAGCAAATCTGATATTGTAATAGGGATCAGAAATAATGACAAAAATCCAATTCTCTATCATGTAAAAGGGAGTGGCAGAAATTATCTCAGTGCAATATGGTGACTCTCTTATCAGCCCAAACTCCCGTTCTTTCTATCATTCAGATCCATCTTATAGCTTCCAGTCCAGGCCCCAAATCACTGCACATTCCCAGATGGTTGCCCCTGGAACTGCAGCCATTGCATCCCACTTGTGGGCCAGAAAAAAGAGTAAACAAAGTGAAAGAGAGGTAAAAAAACAAACAAACAAAACACCACATTGACTCTTTTCAGGGAGCTGTGGCAGAAATTCTGGAACATAATTCTGCCTTTATCTTTTTGACCGGAATTTAATCACACCGTCCCACCGCCTACTAGAGAGGATCAAAATAGCCCTTTAAATGAGCACAGAGTCAAGGGATAGACATTAGGAGGTAACTAGCCATCTTTGCCATATTGGTCCCTTGTCATTCCGCCCCTGTAGGTTCAGTCCCGTGTACAGACCTAGGTGTACTCTGTCTTTTGCCACTTTAGAAGAGATCCATCCCTGACTACTGTTACAGTCATTGAAGATCACCATGGGGTTAATGGTGTGGGGATGACAGATGAGTCATTCTACTATTTAACTGTACGCTACTGTCCCCCATGATGCTTTTTTCCCCCTACAAACCTCCCCTGTCTTCCCAAAAATGGTTTTTGTAAAGCCAGGGTTCCCCTCCTGTGACTTTTCTGCTTCACCCAGATCCCTGGAAGATAGTATCAAGCTCCGGCCCTGTGTCTGCTTAGCTTTTTGAGGGACTCTAGTGAGAAAGCTGGGGAATAATTGTAAGGGTGGCAACCATTTATCAAGTGTCTTCCAGGTCCCAAGTGCTTCTGTTGCATAAATTTAATCTTTACCATGCCTATTAAGGAGACTGCTATCATGCTATTGTCACCAAGGAGGGTATTTAGGCTAAAAAAGAATCTAGTCCACAGCATGATTTTATGTAAACAGTGCTTATGTTATTTGTGGGTCATGCATTCATTGAGTTACGTGTTCTTTCATTCAATATTTCATTGTACGTTCACAAAAGCTCAATGGAAATGGAAGTGATGAGTCAGGATGACAAGGGTCGAAGAGTGGAATAAGATCTATGTTGTCCGTGATTTTCCATCTAATACTCTTTTCCAGTGTCCTCTCCTCCGGGACACGGAGGCTCACTTCTTCAGTTCTCTTTGCAAATTCAACAGATGCCAGATCCCTCGAATGTAATAACCTCCTCTCCGTGCGTTCTTGTTGATCAATGCCATTCTCAAATGCAGCACTCAGACTTGACTCTAATTCCAGATGGGGCGGCCCAGCAAAATAAACAAACCCAAAATGCAAGCCCTCCTTCATGATAGTTCTAAGAATCGATGGCAGAAAAAAGGGGAAGACTAATTTAATAAAAGTTATGTTACTAGCACCAACTGCTGAGCCTGGCATAAGTTGAACATTGACTTTTTAAAAGTTTTGAGTTGTTCAGTTTAGTAATGATTATGTCTGGTGGCCTGTGAGAACTGTCCACAGATATCTCAAGAGTATCATAGGGAATTGAGATGAAAATCACCTTTATTGCGTGTACTAACCACCTACTAATAGTCTCATTTATGAAGCACTTTTAAAATATCAGCCACTGTGCTAAATGTATGACTTGGAATATCTTTTATTGCCTATACAAATTTTATTATTTAAGAATTACTATTTCTATAAAACAAAAAGCAGTGGGGGGGGGGTTGGAGAGTCCAATAACCTACTTAGGATATTCAGAGAGTAAGAAGCAATAATAAGAATCAGATCCATGACTCTACTATTAACCCCAAAGCAGTGAAATTACTGATTTTTGTACCATCCTCATTTCTGCCCAGGGCCTCAGTTTCTCATCTATAAAAAAAGTGGTTTGAGTTGTAGGGTCTGTATAAGCATTAGTGTCCTGGAGCTGACTCGACAGTAGAAAAACCAATACAATTTTTTAAAAAAGAAAAGAAACCCTATGGTTTTATTTTCCAAAATTTTGTGAGCTAGTTTTAAAACATAGCCACAATTGATAATGAAATTATAGAGACTTGTAGATAAATAATTACATTAAAATGAAAAACACTATTCAAAGCTTATTTACTAATCATTTAAATTTACTTCAGTATTATCTATGCTCCCGGGGCAATTTGTATCTATTGTATCTATTTGGTGAAGATATTATAAAAGACTGGGCTACTGCCATCTTCTTCCAGCTTCCTGCTCAGTGGGGTCATATTAGTAGCTGGATATCTTCCAGGCAGGAGTATTTACACCATGGAAACCAGCAAACAATACAAATCAAGGCTTGGTTTATTGTTTTGTTCATAGTATGGAAGTATGACAAGGATAAAAAGTATTAGTAATCCAGATTAAAGTTAAAAAAAGTGTGTCATTCTATAGATAGTGCATGTGAGTAGTCCCCCTCCAAAAAGGAGGAAGTAGTCTCTGATATTTGAAAATACTACGTAATTTAGAAAAGAAGTCATAATTGATTAACATAATTGATGAAAACATCATCTTGGTGTTTTACTTTTGTCACATTTATTAACATAAATGAAAAACACCAACTAACATTCACTTGTCAGTTATATTCATAGGGTAGCTATAATGGAAAGAGTTTAGTAAAATCATTGAGAGCATTCAATAAGAGTTGATTGGGTATATGGACTTTATAATAAAGAATATTTTTATTATTTGTGTCACAGATTCTTTATATAAGAAATTAAATCTAAATGTTGAAATAGAAATGTCAATGTAAGTATTGTGTACACACATATACAGACATATGTATACAGACATATAAACCACGGAAGAGCTGCTTGTTCAGTGTGTCCTAGCCCAACACAGCTTGTGAGATCTTTCTCATCATTGATGTTTTAGGTGTACAGCCTGGTGAAGGCCATGGGAGCTGGGCACCAGGAAGAACTTGTCTGATAGTTGAAATGTTTGGAGTTGGGATGGGCTGCCTAGAGAAGCAGTGTGGTCCCTGGCACTGTCTGATGTCAAAGCCACTTCTCAAGCAAGAAGAAGATGGAGGTGGTAGAGAATATTTTTCCTTTCCAATCAGAAGTTTTCATAATCCTAAGGAGCAGGGTATCAGTGTGACAGCTGGTTATAGTGTGCTATTGGGCAACAGCTGATGGTTTATGAGACTTACGAGTTCAGAATTTATCAAGAGTCATATCAACTTATCAATATCCCTTAATCAGTTGGAACTTCCTGGGTGACCACAGTCAGGATACGTTGCTCTTGGAGATGATTTTCTCCACTTTTGTGTGTTCTTCCTCAATGGCTGTGTTCATTCAGGTGTTTCCCCATTGAGCTTCTCCTGTGAGAGTTGGTGTCTCTTGGGGCTGAGGACCATGTCTAGCCATAAATAAAACAGTTGCTCCACAATCATTATCTCTGTTCTGAGTGGATTGTAAGGGAAATCAATACAAATTCAGTCTGTTTTTCTCTTTTCAGTTTCTCAAGCTCTAGAACTAAGCAGAGATGATAGGAAAACCTTCTTTCGGTGAATTTTCCAAGAGCCACAGCCCCATTTGTAAAAACAGAATGGCTTTCTCTTTATCAATAGACAACATCCTGATGTGTTACCTGCACATGACAAGGTTCATGGGTGCAGGTTTCCCCAGAACCTCAGGGATGAACCAACTGAAGCAAATCAGTGAATGCATTTTTTAAGTAACCTGCATTGCTATTTGTTTAGCATCAGTGTTAAAAGCTAAGTAGAGAGGTTTTGAATGCAAAGAAGCTAATTTTGATTGAGTATCCATTTCGTGCCAGAATTGTGTGGAGCACATTACATGCACTATCTGTTTTAATCGTCACCATTCTGTAAGGGAAGAAACAGAGGCTAAGAGGTTCATTAGCTGGCTCACCAAATTCAAGTGTCAAAACTAGAATTTGAACTGCATTCCAAATACCATTGTTTTTCAAATAAATCCCATCTCCTCTGTGTCAAAAGCTCCCATTTGAAAATAGATGTTTCAACATTTATCTACAGGTAAACTTCATCAGAGCTACATTTCTTAATTGTCTATGGGAACAGTTTATCACTGTGACAGAAGGAAAGGGAAGGGGGTATTTGAAAAATAATGTAGAGATTACTTTGGGTTTGGCAGATTCGAAGACATGAACATGGGGTACCCAAAACGGAGGAAATCATAAACCCATTCTGGGCATGAGTCTTTAAACCCATGTGACCCAGGCACATACCCTGCCTGTATTCATCAGTCAAAAAGGACATCACTTCCCCTTACGCTTCCTTTAAGCATTACAGCCCTTGGTCTCTTTGCCCAGATGGAGTTTGGCTTCTTTCCTTCATGGTTCATGTTCTCTAACTATGTCCTTATCCTCTGTTTCTTGTCACTTGTCATCTCCTCAGGGAGCCCAGCAGCCACCCTAGCCCTCAGGACCCTAATGCTAGCCCCAGTGGCTCCAGGAATGAGCTTAAAGCCACTCCCAGCAAACAGTTTTCTTTATTTCAACCCATTGTCTCTGTAGGGATTTTGTCTCTGCTCCTGAGGGTATGACCGGTGTGGTTCCCTTGAATTAGAGTCTCCCCTGGCCTGCACAGGATGGGGAAGAAGCAAGGGCAGCGCTCCATAGCCCATGTAGCTTTCTTATTTATAGCTCCCCGCCGCACTGCACCCAAGTAACCTTAGCTCGTCACGTCTTGCAAAGTGATATATGTGAACTAATTATTAACTCAAGTATCTGGAAAAACAGAAACTTAAAAGAAAAAATGTTGCCTGAGGGTAAGAAACAGGATCCCAGAACTGCTGAAATACGTGTGTGTGCGTGCAGACACGTGCACGCATACTACATTCTTGGGAATTCAGCAATGGAGCCAACATATTTTAATTTAATTAATAGTCTTAACAGTAACTCCATGAGGATGGAAGGAGATTTGACTTGAGGTAGTGAACACACAATACAATATACAGATGATATACTGTAGAATGGTACACGTGAAACCACAATGATTTTTTAAAATTTTATTGTTGTTGTATTACATCCATCCCCTTTTTGCTCCCCTCTGTCCCCCTCCCCACCCACCCATTCCCCCCAAAGTCAATCCCACCTGTTGTCCATGTCCATGGTTCCTTTATACTAGGTTCTTGTCTGAGCTGCTCCCCTTTCTTGCCTCTGCCTCCCCCCTCCCCACAACCCCTTTCCCCCGACCACTGAAGGACTATTCCTTGTATTCATATACTTGGTTCTGTTTTGCTTGTTGTTAGTTTTGCTCATTATTGTCCCGTAATGGGTGAGATCATATGATATTTGTCCTTCACTGACTGGCTTATTTCACTAAGCATAATACTCTCCAGTTCCATCCATGTTGTTGCAAAGGGTACAACTTCCTTCTTTCTTTCTGCTATATAGAATTCCATTGTGTAAATGGACCAAAGTTTTTTGATCCAATCATCCACTGATGGGTACTTCGGCTGTGTCTAGCACTTGGCTATTGTAAATAGTGCTGCTATGAACATAGGTGTGCATAGGTTCTTATGAATTGGTGTTTCAGGATTCTTTGGGTATAGTCCAAGTAGTGGAATTGCTGGATCAAAAGGCAGTTCCATCTTTAGTTTTTTAAGGAAACCCCATACTGTTTTCCACAGTGGCTACACCAGCCTACATTCCCACCAACAGTGCATAAGGGTTCCCTTTGCCCCGCATCCTCGCCAACACTTGTTGTTTGTTGATTTGCTGATGATTGCCATTCTGACAGGTGTGAAGTGGTATCTTATTGTGTGAAACCACAATGATTTTATTAACCAATGTCACCCCAATAAATTCAATGACACAATAATGATTATGCCTTTATAACAGGATCTAGGAAAAGACTCCATGTACATTGTTCTTGTATAAATTATAAGCCATCACAAATCTGTATTTTGGCAGTACTCCTCATGCATAGGTTTCAGGATGCTTTCCCAAGATAGCTGAGAAACCAGTGACTATCTCTAAGAAGGAGGGTGACAGTATTCAACTTATGCCTTAGGAGCTCATCAGTGAGGGACATGGCATAATTCTGAGTGGTATTCAGAAGGTACATAGCTACCAACATTTAACAAATAATGACTGAGTCAACAGGTGAGTTTTCCTCAAGACAGTTTAAAAAAAAAAATTATTTCTAGGGAGAGGGGAAGGGAGAGAGGCAGAGACTGAGAGAAACATCAATGTATGGTTGCTTTTCACCTGCCTCCAGCTATGGAGCTGGCTGAAGACCTGTCCTCAAGACACTTTTAAAAGTCTTAAGAGACACAAAATAAAGAGAAGAATTAAATAGAAATAAAACCTCTCAAAGTAGTGACACTTCGTTCTCTCCCCTGTGCATTTTAAAGAAGCCATTTAAAGCTAGTACATTCTAACATACGAATCTGGGATTTGCAACTATGCCAGACACCCACTTATGTTCTTTTTTGAAGCAACTTGTGTCTTAACAATTCATTCTCCCTTTTAATTATTGCAGCAGTGACTTTGAATAACGTTCCCTTTAACTCAAGGCTGTGTTCTATTATCCACTGAATTCCTGGTCAATTTCTTTCTTTCTTTCTTTCTTTCTTTCTTTCTTTCTTTCTTTCTTTCTTTCTTTCTTTCTTTCTTTCTTTCTTTTCTAGATTCTTCATTTATTATTTTTGGAGAGAAGGGCAGGGAGGGAGAAAGAAAGGGAGAGAAATATCAATATATGGTTGCCTTTCACTTGCCTCCAGTTACGGACCTGGCTAGAGACCTGGCTTGCAACCTGTCTGGGAATCGAACCAGTGACCTTTGGGTCCGCAGGCTGGTGCCAATCCACTGAGCCACCAACCAGGGTGCTGGTCAATTTCTTATCACCATTTGGTATTCTACAGCAGGTACAGGGTTACTACCATGCCACTCCTGGAAGGGACTCTCATTTTTAGGAAACCCACATTCTCTTTGTGTGCAAAGGCACAAATGGGTCTTAGAAAGCCATTGCACCAGAGGTTAGCAATCATTTTCCATAGTGAGACAGTGAATATCTTAGGATCTGTGGTCCATTGGATCTTGGTTGCAGCCACCACAGCATGGCAGTGGCCACAAGCAGCACATCCATGAATCAGCAAGCATGCCCAAGGATGTGGTATTTATGGGTGTGGACATAGGAATTTTCATGTGTCACAAAATAGGATTCTTTTGATATTTTTCCAGCCATTGCAAAACTTAGAATCTATTCTTTGTTCATAGGCAAGGGGGCCATATCTGGTCAGCCGGCTGCATTGACTGAGCCCTGTTTTTCAACGAGGTGGTTAAAAGGCTGTCTGGCTTTGTCTCCACACTACTCTTTTGGCCGGCGGTGCGATTGCCCTCTCTTGGTCACAGGAAACTGGCTTTGACCCTGCTTTGTTCTCTTGTCTTTTCTATCCTCCTCTTGGGCAAACATCTTAGAAGAGGAAGCGACCCTCCCTGTTTATGTCAAATTGCATTCTACAAAAATGGCCTCAATGCTTTCAGTCCCTTACACTGTTCCAGAACTACGCACCCCCCTCACCCCCATCAGCGGGTGGTAGTGAAGTTTGTCCCCTTGACATGGAGCTGAGCAGCCTACGTGGATGCCTCAGCTAACAGAGGCTGACTTAGGAGCTGGGTCCTAAAAGGCGCTGTGGCTCTTGTTTGCCTCTCCTGCCGGGCATGTGCCTGTGGACCCTGGTGCTGCCGTGTGAGAAGTATGGAATGATGATCATTCCTTTTAAAGGCCTTCACTAGGCTTCTCTAAAGCAGACCTGGCCCTGGAAGAAAGAGAAAGGCATCCTTGTGCATCCTGAGCTGGAGTGTCAGGCTAGGAGAGCTGGGGGCATAGGCCAGTCATGCGGGCAAAGCCACTTCAAGGGAGGCTTTAAGAGGTTAAGGGTCTTGGACTGGCTCATGAGGGCAACATGGGGCCATTGGGGAGTTTTCGGGGTGGGGGTAGAATGGACAGATTTCTGTCTTAGAACGTGCTGCAATGGAACCTGGGTTAGAAGGAAGCAGCAGTGGGGTCTGAGACCTGGTTCGAGGGTTGTGCTATGGCTGGATGATGAGGTTCAGAGGAGGGCAGTGATAACAGACATGGTGAAGAGAAGAGAATCAAGAGCGGTTCCTGAGATGGGCTGGAAATGAGCGTACCGCTTGCTTAGTTAATGGGCAGGTATGGAAACAGTTGATATTTTCAGTATCATCTATCTGCCCGTGTCTTGTTAATAGAACAGACCTCACTTGGATAGAGCTAACCCCCCCCAGCCTGCTTTTCCTTCCATCTTTCTTTCCTTTTCCTCCTGTCGATATGTGGCATGGTTCCCACGTGTCTGCTTCACCCCTCTTCTCTTCAGCAGAGAGGAGGACCGTTCCTTGAAAGCCAGATGGCCCAGATAAACTCACAGCTGGCCTGACGCCAGCAAGAAGGGCTCCTCTGTGCTCTGCCTGCGAAACACCTGCCTTCGTAGGCCACAGAGCAGGTCCCCTGAAAACACCCTGGGAACCCCGTCCCAAAGCACCGTCCCAGCTCTTATCTCTACCCAATCACTGTGTTCTGGGTTTTTAATCTGGGAGATTAAATCTTTTCATGCCTGGGTGGAAAAGATCATATCCTTGTAATTTTTCACCTGTATTATTTCTCAGCTGCCTCAGTTTAACCTGGTGTATTTCTGGCCTAACTGTAATTTAGGAGGGTACTTAGAAAACGCCAATTTCAAAAGCCAGCTCTTTCAAAGTGCCACTTGGAACAGCTTTCTGTGTGAGTGTAGTGAACTGTGGTAAAACCGATCATTTCAGTCAATTAGATTTTTAGGCCAGTCACTTTTTACTGTTCTGAAAGAGAGAAAGAAAGCAGGTGAGAGTTAGAATTAATCAATTACCGTCTAAATGTAGAAAGAGGGAAGAAACACAATCTGTACATATTTGTAGAGGTGATTTTTATAGAGGTCACTTGAGTTCAGTCATAGAGTGTTCATTTTGCATAAAGCAGACGTCACTATTAAACGAAAAGCCCAACAAGGCCTTTTGGACAGAAACTGGGGTCAAAGAATTAAAAATTGGGGAAGGGAGACTAGAAATGCCTCAGCTAGGAAAAGGAGGGGTTTGTGAAAGAGCACCTTAGCAGATTCAGCTATAAGAGTAGTCAAGACTTCGTGGACCTGTATTCAGAAAGTTCTAAGAATTGGTTAAAAGTCATTGAAATATGGCAGGAGACCACTAGTTCTGAATATATGTAGACAATCCTTTGGGACTGTTCATTGTCCTGTATCCAGCCCAAGACCAGATTACAAGGTTTAGAGATTCTAAACCTTCCAAGATACTGTGCTGTCTCCTCTGACAACTCACAATCAAAACATTACTAACAGTACAGTGAGATTAGAGAACATTAAAAACATCCTGGTCTTCTCAGACCTTGTAGTTGGCAGTTTCAAAATGAAAAAAGAACCTGCTGAAATGTTTTCTCACATTAAAACAAGGCTGACAGTGACCATACAAAGAGGACGTAGGCCAGAACTGGACTTGGGCCATCCAGGAGCACTCGTTCCTGTGTTGTTAACTGCCCGAGAATGCTCTTTGCCTTCGCACCCGTCCCAGAGACTTGAGACGTTGTTGGAATGAAATCTTTTCCTCACAGCCATCCCTGACTCCTTCAGACCATGTCAATCACTCTCCCACCTGGCTTTCCACAGAAGTTGTCCACACCGTTCACAGAAAGCTCTCTTTTAAACGCCACTACTTCTCGCACGATCTAGCAGAAAGAGCAGCCCCAGATTTCAATAAGCAGGTCTGGATTCCACTCTGTGTAGCATTACTTCCTGCAAGTATGTTTGGGAAAGTGTACCAGCCAGGGAAACAGTTCATGCCCGAGAGTTAAACAAAGGTGATTTAATACAAAGCGATGGGAGGGTTGTGAAGACAAACAGGAGATGGTGACACAGCTGAAGAGGGGCTCGAACAGGAAGCTCCGAGTCACAGCGAAGGGCTGGGAGGGACCTGGCGAAAGGTGGTTCTTCAGAGCACAGGGGTGAAACAGGCAGATGCTAATGGCAGCAGGGCTACCACGTGGGGGATGGGGCCAAAGAAGGGGGCTTGACTGGAAGGGATTTGGAACCCCTTTCAGAGGACTGTCAAAGATACTGTCTGAAGAAGAACAACAGGGAAGGAATTCCCTGGTTTCTCCCCTTTTCCAAGTTTCCATTTTCCATCAGTGCCACCCTATGGCCAAGTCCACGTGGAAGCCAACTGACAAGGACACCTCAAAAATCTGATCCCCCGTGCTCCTGAGAGGGGGTCAGAGGATGGGATGGAGGACAAGGTGCAGAGCATTAGTGTAGAAGATCATTCTCCTTTTGATCAATTGTACCCCCCTCATTCACATTTCTAACCCATGTATTATGCCTTTCTAACCCATGTCTTGAGAGCCGCGCATGAGGGTATTTACATTTGTCTGTGAGGGCTAAAAATGGACACTTTTTGTGGATCCTCTGGAAAACGGTTTTAGAGATTTAAAATGTTAGATGGTGGCAATGCCACTTCTAGGGAAATAGTCATAAATATGCCACCGATGTAGGTACAAAAATGTCTATGTTGGTGTTTAGAATACTGAAAGTTGGAAGCAACCTAAAATAGATGTGATATATTTAGGGCTTAAAAAAAAAAGAATTTCTGCCTTCAAGGATATTTTACTAATTCAGGGCAGCATGCACCAAGAACCATGAAAATAAGATACAATGCTATGGGGGTCTGTGCGTATCCACCCTGTTTAGGCTTCAAAGTGAATAATATAGAATGTGTGCATTATATGGAATACAGAAGTGTTAGAAGGAATTTTGGCATTTATAGCCAACTAGAAAAGTTCTTCCAGATAAAAAAATGATCCATTCTCAAAATTTCAAAACTCCTACAGAAAAAGAAACACCAGGAGCCAATGCTTAGGTAGAGTCGCAAGAGGTGACATGAGCCAAATTACAAATGACCCATGAGCTCCTTCCAGTTCTGGTTCTGGTTCCTGCGGTGACCTTGATCTGGCCTCTGCTCCAGTTTTCCGGTGTGAATAATGAAACACAAGGTAGCCCCTGTGCACGCTGCTTAGTACTTTGCAGAGGACTGGTCCAGCCCCCCGCCCAGGATCCGAGGCTCAGTGTGTGACTCACTCCCCAGCCGGGCTGGTGTCCCCTGTCTGAGCTCATCCCACTAACAACTGTCCGCACAGTCAGCCTCCATCACATTGGAATCATGTTTCAAACTTGCTCCACAAATTAAAGTTAGATGCTTTCATTTCTATTTAAGAACCATCTCCCAACACACACACCTTCTGTATACCCTGAAGTACCGAGCATGCTTTAGCTGTCATAGTCCAAAATGCATCGTCCTTGAAATAGGTCAAAACAAATTTTGAATTCTAGTTTGATGGCTTTGCAGCTATTTGATATTTGGCAATGAACGTAATCTCCCTGATTAAGGAACATTAATGACACAAGTGAGGGGCTGGGCACAGGTTTGAGGCCATAGTAAATGATCAACAAATGTTAGTGTTTTTTTTTGTTTTGTTTTGTTTTTTTTTTTTTAACTTTTTCCTTCCACTGTGTCCTTGTACCCCAGGCTAAGGTACCATTGACTGTTCCTAAATAATATGCATCTGTTCACTTCTGCATGTCTTTACTTATGCTGTGCTTTGTGCCTGGAGTATCCATTCCTGGCCATGGAGTGCCATTCCATGGTGGCTTCTTCCATGAAGACTTACTTGGTTAACCAAAATAGAAAAAACATTCAAAGAAAAATCAAATAGCCGTTTTACCGAACCTGATGAAGGCGTCAAATCTTTTTAACTTTGGACTATATATTTTAATTCGCATTTGTCTTACTTTCTATCTCCAATGCCTTACCTAGTTTTCTTAGGCTGAGACCAAATGAAAAACTATGTTAATATAGAAAGAGAACAGACCTTGCAATTAGATAGACTTCCCTAAGTTTGGATGCCACACAGACTAAGTGTTTGAGATATTTTTGTTAAAGAGGATATTTTCTTTTCAGCAGGTTGGATCATTAGCAGAAATGAAAGACATACCCTAAACAAAGGAAGAACTATCTTAATGCCAGCCTCAAGCTGGAATGGTTTTTAGTCGATTCCCTTTTCTTGCTTTGCAAGCATTGAACTTTCTGCTTCTGGTTTGGACCTGAAGTGGAAGTTCCCAAATACCAACAGGAAGGTCATACTTGTGGTCTCCCACCCTCACTGAAACCTCACTGAAACCTGAAGCACTGGAATTTCACGTGGGTGTCATTTTCTCAAGAGATTCCCAGCTGCAATTCCCAGACCAGAGGTGGGCCCCTGTCTGCTATTAGAAAGGAAGGAGGGTTGTGGATCTAACATTCCAGTATTATCTTGCCAAGTGTGGGTTTAATAATGAAGAAGAGTTCCTGTGGGGAGTGGTGGGATTTTTAAATATAGTCTAGAATCTTAATAACTTGAGTTGCATTAGTGGATTTCTATACACAGGCAGGGAAAGGAGAAGACTCATCCATCCTTCTAATCATTTATTCATTTGTAAATATTGCATGCTTATGATGTGCCCATCATTGTCTTTAAAGGGGGGCCTTTTTGAACACTAATTCTAAAACTCCAATTCTATGAACTGTAGGGAGCCAACTTAGAAATTCAAATAGATAAAATCATATCATTAAATGAATTCCTTAGTTCTACACATGGTTATGAAGATCTGTCAAAAACTATGCTAGTCACTGGTAATATAAAGAGAATTAGTAGAGCGCTAAGCATACCCTAAATACTTTTGCATATGTGATCTTAATTAATATTCAGAACAAAAATCCCATGGATAGAATCATTACTATGTTATCATTAATAAATGTAAAGTTTGCAGATCTTCTGCAACTTTCACAGGAAATGTAATTAATAAGAGCTAAGATTCAACTCATTATTTGAACATTTGTCTCCTGATGGACATTTGGATAGTTCCCAATTTTCAGCAATTACAAAAAAGTGATGTTATGATCAGTCTTGCTCTTTTTTGTGTGTACATGCAACTTTTCTATTTCATAATTTGTCCAGAAGGTATCCAGCCATGTAACAAGAAAAATAGAGACATTTATTGAAGAAGATACAAAATACAGGAAAGGCTGTATATAGGACCATGACATAGTCCCCTTCAAAGTTGGTACTTTGAGACCTTACACAGCTCTCTCAGTTGCCCCAGCTGCCCTGCCATATTTTCCCGAATCTCATCAATAGTCTGAAAACTTTTCCCTTTCAAACATGATTCCAGTTTTGGGAAAAGCCAGGAATTACAGGGCACCACATCTGAGCTGTATGGGGGCTGAGTCACCTGGATGTTTGATATTTCGCCAAAAAACTACATAAGACATGATGCATGAGTGGGCGTGTTGTTGTGATGAAGCTGCCAATCACCAATTGCCCGTAGCTGTGGCCTCCTGGATTATCCGAGTAGTTTCCATGGAGGAATCTTCAAGCTTAATGCAAAATTTGATGCAGATTCATTGCTCTACTTGCTCATTTTGAATGTGACGGGCACACAGTACACATGCTCACTCAATGGTGTTTACCACCTCCACTGACTAATACCGTGAAACTGTCATTGTTCACGCATGTGCATTCCAATCTACTCTCTTTGGCTGCCAGGTTACATTGATGTTGCACAAACTGTTCTCATTATGTTAACAATGGCTGGACTCCTAGGGTATACATATGTTAAGCTGCAATGCATATTACCAACTAGTTGATATAGTTTTCCCCTACAATATTTTTTATAATTTAAACTTACTGTGTGGCAAATCCCATTTCCTGACAATATTATCTCCAATTCCACATATTTTACTTTTTATTTTGTTTTCCCAAATGTTTTTAAAAATATGTTCCTCTTGCTAGCTTCCTCTAGCCAGTGATGGGGTCTAGGTCCTGCTCCTTGGGCATGAGTAGACCTTCATGACTTCCTAGGTAAGGGCTATTCAATAGAACATTCTGCAGTTATGACAATGTTCTATTTGTGTTGTCTACTATGGTAACCACAGTCTACTGGGCATGGGAAATGTTGCTAAAATGATTCTAGAACTCAATTTTAATTCTATTTAATTTTAATTGACTTAAATAGACACATGGTGTTTGTGGCTATTGCATTGGACAATGAAGGCTTTGACCAATAGAATGTAGTGGAATTGATGCTCTGTGATTTCTGAAGCTTAATTATTAAAATACCATACACTCTGCCTGGTTCTCATGGAACACAGCTTCTACGTTGTAAGGAATTCCAATTAATTGGGAATCTCCAACAGATTGTGGACAGTCTCACAGAGAGAAACCCCTGAGATTGAGGATCATAGGCATAGCTGAATCTCCAGGACAATCCAACCCAACTCGCCAGCCAGGTGAAGGAGCTCTCTTCAACTTGGAATCGCAACATCCGCACACGCTGCTCTGGCTGATGCCGAAAGTGTCAACAAGCCAGCCCCGCCCAAACTGCAGCATAAGCAGAACAAGTGATGTTGATTGTTTAAAGCATGACAGTTCAAACAGCTCATTAAGCTCTATGTCCAGTTGGACTGTGACTTTGTTTATACGTGCATTAGCTCTCTGCATTAGGTTCTTCATGTCTCTCATTTTTCAAGGCTATTTTCTCCTTTGACAGTGTTCTGCATTCTGGAGTAGAGATATCGAAATTCCCCCCAGGATAATGAAATATTTAGCCTTTTCTTAGAGTGCACAGTTTTTGCTGTTACTCCAAATCCCTTAATCAGTTTGCTTATCTTTTGTGGGTTCAAGAATAAACTAGGAACGATGGTTTATCCAGGGCCTACTTCCTATTCTTTTTTTCTAAAGCAGGAGAGCACTTTTAATTATATAGTCTTTTATACTTCCAAAGCAACAACAACCCTCCCAAAAAAGAAGAGTGAAAAAGAGACAAAGAAAGTTTATATTCAAAGGCAAAATATCATTTCCTGAGCTGAAGAAAATCAGAACATACATACTGAAAGAGCTCACCTTGTTTTAGGTAAAACATTAAGACAATTGAGACTATGTATAAACATATTTTGTGAAATTTTAGAATTGCAAAGGGAATGAAAATAATCCTAAAGTCTAATGTAAGTGAGTGGTGGGGCAGGAGGAAATATCTTCAGAGGAACAAATCAGCCTGTCTTTGAACTTTTCCAGAAAGCCATGGAATTATGAAGGAGAAATATTATAATTCAAGAACTCTATATTCAACCCATCTAGTATAATGTGTGTTAAAGCAACTGAAAGACATTCTCAGATATCCTAGGATTCTGAAAGTATATCACAGGAAAAAAAAAAAAAACTTTCCTTAAATAAATTTGAAGTTACATCACTAGGTACACAGGATTTATCTTAGCATCCCATAGATCCCTGAAGAAACTCCTCTGTATGTTCTCGCTGAGAGACCTTAAATCTTTCTATTCTCTCAATTCTCAG
This sequence comes from Noctilio leporinus, assembly GCA_004026585.1. NCBI lineage: Eukaryota > Metazoa > Chordata > Mammalia > Chiroptera > Noctilionidae > Noctilio > Noctilio leporinus. The sequence goes on along the minus strand of PVIW01001465.1, from coordinate 47,282 downwards.
GGTGATGCTACTACCCCCATACTTTAATTATTCATGAACAAGTCTGCTGGTCTAAGGTGTTTGAAGGTAAAGAGCAATACTTCCTTGTATTCTACAACATGTTCACAGTGCCAAGGGCATCATAAATGATCAATAAATATAAGATGAATGACAGATTCAATGAATTATTACCAATATACCCACCTGCTTGAAATACATGTGTTAGAACTCAAGAATGTCACTAGGAAAAATAATCAAGTTTTGTTTCTTTGAAAAATATATTGAAATAGGTATAATACTGTATAAGCCCAAGAGGAAGATATTAATAAATATAAAAGTAAGTCATTAGAATAAACAGCAATGTAATGAGGAAAATAAGAATTATGGAAGGCCCACTTTGCTTAATATTATGCAAATAAATTTGAAAACATGACTATAAAGTAGAATATTCTAGAAAATATATAGAATGCAGTAATAGATTTAAGTTGTTAGAAACTATAAAGAGAAAGTGAAAACTTCCAAAGGATTTTTTTACAAATTTAAGAAAACAGGTATACAACTTAATAAAAGCAACACAATAAATAAAACTATAGGTTAATTTTACTTTAGGATGTTGGTGCAAAATTCCTAAAACATCTCAGCAAATAGAATTGAGAAGCTTACCAAAGAATTGAGAGATATTATTAAGTAGTGACTCATTTAAGTAATTCAATATGTCAATATATTTTTTCTATGTTAATTACAGGTCAAGCAGAAAATGCATTATGTCTGATAATGCTGATAGTGCTTGATAAAAAGCCAATATCATTTTTTAAAGATTTTATTTATTAGTTTTAGAGAGAGGGGAAGGGAGAGAGGCAGAGAGGGAGAGAAACATCAATGTATGGTTGCCTTTCACCTGCCTCCAGCTACAGACCTGGCTGGAGACCTGGCTTGCAACCTGGTTATGTGCCCTGGCTAGGAATTGAACCAATGACCTTTGGGTTCACAGGCCAGTGCCTTATCCACTATGCCACCAGCCAGGGCCTCCAATATAATTTTTAATAACATGTTTGATAAGTAGGAATGCATTAACACTTAATTAACAACATGCTTAATAACAGTAAAATACAAAAATGTCTCCATTAAATTAAGAAATAAAACTAAGTAAGATGTTGATTATCACTGCTATTGCCTAAAATTCTATGGAAAATTCTTTCCAGTGAATTGAGGCATGATATATGTAAATAAGGTATAAAACTTTTCAAAGAGAAGGAAAATTAATTTATAAACACCTGGATCATTTTATAAGGCTGAAAAATTCAAAAGCATCAACTGGGATAACTGTTATAAATAATGTTAAAATTTAGTAAGGATATTTAAAATATTAATATAAAAAACTGTTCCTAGCCGGTGTGGCTCAGTGGGTTGGTGCCTGCCTCTGAACCCAAGGGTTGCTGGTTCGATACCCAGTCAGGGCACATAACCAGGTTGCAAGCCAGGTCTCCAGCCAGGTGACAGGCAACCCTACATTGATGTTTCTCTCCCTTTCTTCCTCCCTCCCTGCCCTTCTCTCTAAAAATAATAAAATCTTAAAAAACATAAACAAAAACTGTTTACCATGTTAAGAAGATAGTTATATTATCTAAAAATTTAAAAAAGCCATAAACTAAGAAATAAATGTCCAGAAATAGTAAGTAGAAATGCGCTAGATTTATGTAAATGAACTTTAAATGCTTTAATAGGATATAGAAAGAACTTATAAAATATCTGAAGTGCCTGGCTGGTGTGGCTCAGTGAATCGAGCACCTGTGAACCCTAGTGTCACTGGTTCAATTCCCAGCCAGGGCACATACTCAGATTGCAAGCCAGATCTCCAGCCAGGTCCCCAGCTAGAGGCAGGTGAAAGGCATCCATACATTGATGTTTCTCTCCCCTTCTTCCTCCCTTCCTTCCCCCCTCTATAAAAATAATGAATAAAATCTTTTAAAAATATATATATATCAGAAGTGACTCAAGAAACATAAAATACAAGCCTGGTTTTAGTTAAGATAATACAGTGCTATGAAAAGCTAATTTACACTATAATAATCTATAAATTGAATGTGATTCCAGGAAAATTACCAACAGAACTATCACTCTGAAACCAGAACTGCTGAATCTACAGTTCAGGTAAAGATCAGGTAGAAGAGTTTGGAAAAAGAGAAGAGCACAGACTACAATATTGCATGTTATTAGAAAACTTCTGTAAGTAACAGAGTTTGGTACCGTTGCATGAATAGAAACAGCAAAAGAAAAAAAGCAGTCTTGACTATGACTCAAATATGAAAGTTTAGATTATGGTAATATCACCATTCAAAATCCATGTATAAAGACAGAATATTCAATAAATAATGTTGGGACAAGCTACTGAGAGAAGAATAAATTAGAGTGAATTCCTCATTTATTACTTATTCAAAAATGGTAATCTAGAAGGATCAAAATTTAAAATGAAGATGAAAATTGATTTTTTTTTGTAGCCTTGCAGCAGTTAGCTTTTTCTAAGCAAGATGTGTAATTTAGAATTTTCAAAAGACTGGTAAATATAAGTTTCTGAAATTTAAAAATTTGTACTTGCCAAGAAATACTATAAACCAAGTCAATATATATTGCAGCAAATATGATTGACAAAGAAGATCCTTAAATTTATTACAAATCTGTTAACAAAGACATTAGTTCAATATAAAGACAAGGGACACCAAAAATTCTATAGAGAAAGAAATGCAAGTGGTTTTTAAACATAAAGATGTTTAACTTTTCTCAAAATTAGAGAAATTTAATGAACAAAAAATGTAGAATTAATATGATGAAACATTTTTAGCATCAATGAGACTGTGAAAGCCCCCGTTTTCCCTCCCATATCATTAGCAGGAGCATTAATTGATATAATCTTACTGGAGGGCAACTTGACAATGTCTACTGATATTCTAAATAAGTAATTTCTTTTAAAGCGCATAACCTAACAATGTCATTTGCATCCTGCATGCAACCAGCACATGCAAAAAAGCATTATACATATATCATGAGTATTGTGGGCATATTGGTTGCAAGAACTAATGTTTAGAAAATAGTTGAAGAGCATTGTAGCTCATCACAATGTGGAAAACTTTGTAGGACTTGATTAGAATAATCCCCATCACTAAAGAACCACAAGATGCAGTGAAATGCATTTCCATGGGTGTAAAAAGTATGTAATATATTCAATATATGTTACAACTAAACAGAATATTTTTGATAAAAATTTTGATTTTAGTGATTTATTTCTATGATTCCTTTAGAAAGGAGCAAAGTGTTGGATAGAAAATCTGTCATGATTCTAGAGCCATTTTTTTTATGCCTTAATTGACTTTTACTACTTACATATTGTCTCTTAGAAACAAAACGAATTAGTAGAAAAAGCTTCAGCTCCCCCAGAATATCTCCCTTCTTGGACTGACACACTATCAGAAATTCTCTTTATAACCTTTGGAGAAATTTCAGTCTCCAAAGGCAATGTTAGAAAAATGGTGGAACCTCAGGTTCAGCACCTACCGATAAACTTCATGGTGTAGCTGCTGTCATTTTCTTGCTGTGTGTCCAGACCTGCCCAGGTCAGTCAGAAAAGTGCCTCCCACCAGGATCACCTTCTACCTCTCCTTTTATGAGGTGTATCCCTTCTATTTGCCTCGAAGGTGCTCTTTGAGCCTGTGATCAACACCATAGTCTGACTTATCTCTCTGGCCCCCACTAAGTATCTCTTCATGTGCTTTTTCATTATAGACATCCAATAAATATTTCGTAATTGGACAAGTATCTTAAAGTTATATATTTAAAACAAAATTCAATGTAGGGAAGGAAAAGTAGCTTTGTAGCACTGCCATTGGATTTACCCGGGAGCCAGGCAGTGTTCCAAACATTTTGAATACAGTGTAAAAATACGTGTAATGTATGTACATATATAATATATTAAGCAATACTTATTAGGTATGTAATTGATGGGTAGTATGGGTATATATGTGATTCAAGTCTATGCAGACTGTGGCTCCATTGTGCACAGTGAACGTTCCTATGAGGCTACCTTATTTCACTGCTCATCTGACCTTCCTGCTGTGTCTCTCTCTTAGACCAGCTAAGGCTCCATGACCCACCGTTATATTGCTTTTCTCACAAAGAGTCTCATCCTCCTAGCCTCTCTTGCTCTCTTGTTCTTTCTGGGCAAACCCTCAACCTGGCAAGTTCAACTTGCTGTCTCTTCCACAGCTGCCCATGGAGGCTAAGGGGCTGGACATGTGCACAAAGCCTTGCCCATGGATCACACTTTCCATTTATAATCCCACACTGTGAGGAAACCCTCAGCTACATCCTACAATCCTCCTGTTCCCCTCTGAATTGGTCATCCTTCTTCCCCTAGATGGTAGCTCTCCAAACTACCACCTCCTTTTCCAGCCTCCCTGTTGGCTCAGGACTTTGACTCTTATTTATCTTAAGATTCTCACAGGGGCCAGGTAGCTAACAAGAAATAGAACTGGAAGTACAGCATGATAGGGAGTGTTGGGGCTCAGCTGCCTGCCAGGGGCTAAGTCCAGGTGAGTGGTGTACCTGCTACTCAGCTCCGGTTTATCATGGCCTGAAGGGCCCACCTGGAGGCACCAGAAAGTGTGATCTTTTTAAAAGAATTTGAAAATTCAGATTTTGATGGAAAGTTTTCTTGATGTTCCTCGTGAGGGTGGAAAATATTGCAGCCCTGGACAGTGTGGCTCAGTTGGTTGGAGTGTCTTCCCATAAACAGAAGGGTCATGGGTTGGATTCCCACTCAGGGTTCATGCCTGGGTTGCTGGTTCAATTCCCAGTCACAGTGTGTGAGAGAGGCAACTGATCTTTCTCACATTGATGTTTCTTTTCTTCTCTCTCACCCTCCCTTCCCTTCTCTCTAAAATCAATAAGCATGTCCTTGGGTGAGGATAAAAATATAATTTTACAAAACATTTCAGCAAGCTGGGATGCACTTTGTAAGGACTCCCCCAGCATGTGAGAAACACGAATCGACAAGAATCATTCCTGATTTTTATATAATTTTAAAGAAGATAACCAGGTGTCTCAGAGTCATTTCCATCTGAGCTGCCATTTATTCTCAAGCATTTTCTCGTTGAACAACTGGGATCAGTTCAGGGTCTCAGAAGGAATTTAGGATTATTTGAGTCTTTAATAAGAAGATTATTTTTAATGTTGTGGCTGCGGAGAATCCATGGGGGTTAGTGCAGTGCCCTGGAGCTCATAATAGGATTGCTTCTACACTAACAGGGGTGGTATTAGGTGCATTACAGAGCATCCATAAATCTGCAATTCTGTGAGCGAACACTTTGCTTCCAGGAGCACAGCCAATCCTGAAACCTAGGAGCAAGCTAAGAGAACAGATGCTTACTGCATTTCCCCTCCACCCCTCCACCATTGGCAACACCCAGTTGGCTTATCATTGATATGGTCCCTGCACATATTGACCTGTCAGAGCACAGAGCAGTTGGAGGGGAGTGAGGACAGGGATAGGGGAGGAGAAATGGAAAGCAAGCAGGCAACCCCACCATACAACTTATAAAATAGGTCCTGTAACTATTTTCTTTGTATAGCTGAGAAAACTGAGACCCATTTAGTAACATCACAAATGTTAATAACTAGTCTTCATAACTCCACAGCTTAAGAGCATGTTTCTGCATGGTTTCTTCACCATACAATTCTAGAGTGTACATAAAACTTATTTGAAAAAAATAAGTCACTGAGAGGATTCAATTCAACTGATTGATGGGAAGCTGCAGATCTATCCATGTAACATGTATTTACTGAGTATCTTTGGTGCTGTGTTCAAGGGTGACAAGACATTGTTCCTGCTTTCATGGACACAGAGTTTGAATCGAGCTCAAGACAGTATATAAATAATATAAACATGTATAAGTAGATTCTTTTAAATAATAAGGGATGTAAAAAACAAAATAGAGCAATGCTATAGAACAAGGATTCCAAGTCTAGTCCATTGGCTAAATACAGCACTGTCTGGTGTTGTATGGTCTGTGAGCTAACAATGGTTTTTACATTTTTTCAGTAGTTGGAAAAACATCAAAGGTAGAAGAATATTTTGTGACACATGGAAATTATAGGAAATTCAAATTTCAGTGACTATAAATAAAGTTTTATTGGATCCCAGCCATGCTTCTTTGTTTACATATAGCCTATGGCTGCTCCATGCTATAATGGCAGAGTTCAGTAGTTGCAGCAGATGCCATTCGACCCACAAACCCTAAAATATTTACTATTTGGCCCTTGAGAGAAAGTGACTGCTTAGGGTGTGGACTACTTTAAATTGAGTGGGCAGAAAGATCCTCTTGAGATGAATATGTATTATGACATGGAAGTCATAGGAAAGGGTTTTATTCCACATTTAATTGGGTTGTCCTACAGAATTTTATTTAAGCAATAGTCTAAAACCATTTTTGCCTCTTCTGGTACCTCCTGAAAGGAAAATAAATGGCATATTTCAGCCATCATGCATTCAGAGGCCAAGTTTCCAAAATACAGAAATTTTGGCTCCAACAGGAATATTTCCAAGTTATATATGAAAACAAGGAGAGGAATTATTGTTATAGTACCACGAGTGAGCTTTTTCCAGCCAAAGGTTGCATATGTTATTTTTATTTCAGCCCATCGGACAGATTAATCTGAGCCCTCTATAGGAGTGTTTGAACTAAAGGAAACTCATCCTTTCTGCCAAAAGTCTACTGAGTCATTAACTGAGTATAATTAAGAGCTGAGGCTTTAGTTTTGGAAAAGTTGTCATAAAATCCCCTCTGAAGGAATATCCACCTAGGAATTTTTGCAAATTCCACCCATATTTTAGGTGGAGACTAGATTAGGCTACTGTGTGAGCTGAGGAGGTCTGAAGAAACCTTCTCTGTCATCTGACTAATGTTTAAACATTTAAGTAAAAAAAATTCTCTCCTCAAGCTGAAGCAAATAATGATCTAATAGGGATGGCCACTTTACATATATTACCTTATTTAATTTTCATGTGAGATGAGAACACATATAATCCTTGCAACTGTTAGTCTGTTTGAGAATCATAGAGAGGTGAAAAATTAGGTATTGAGAGGATGATTACCGTTTCTCTTTTTGTAGATGAAGAAAATGAAGTTTATGAAATTTAAAAACATTGTCCAGGTTTTTATGACTAATACAGGAATGGCTGGAATATGAATTATGCATGAACAGTAGTCCCAGGGTTCCTTTAGTGATAGCACACACACCCACACACACACTAAGAACACTGCTGATTTCTGTTTCTTGGCATGTGGGAAAACAAATTTAATCGTTTTCAACATGGGCTTCAAAGTCCATCAGGCCTGGATTGAAATCCTGACTAACCAGTGTGAAAATTCAGTGAGCTATTTAATTATTAACCTTTACCATCTTCATCTATACAAATCATTTTTAGCATGCCTGAGCATCCATCCATCCTTATTGAACTACCTTTATCTATTTTCATAAATCTATTTTTATTGTTCAAGCAAATTTCTTTAAGATAAAATAAGAGGAACAAACCAAAAATTAGAAGACCAACTCCCAAATAGAAAAAAGTAGGCAAAAGAAGATGGCATCCCCTCAACCATCCTTCCCAAAAAAGAAAAAGATGATATACTCTACAAAGAGGATTGACCAAAAACTGAATTAACTATAATTTTGGGTATATCTGATGGGCAAAACTTTGCAAGATAGCATTGATGGTGTCGGAAATTTGGTAGGAAAATTGGTAGCACTTTTGCTAACACTTTGGGACTGCTATTGGTATCTTTTAGGCCAAGATTCCCATCTTGGGTTTCTTCCCACTTACCATCTGCTTATTCATTGTCCAGTTCAAGAAAACTGCTTTTGGCCAAGTACTCATGTTTAATCAAGGATTCTATCTTACTTCATTTAATTAGCACATCCATCCCATCAAGTGAATAATATATTCATCCATCATTAAAAGGAAAAAAAAGGTAGCATCCCAGTGAGGTTAAGCAATTTAGCCAAGATTTCACTCCCAGTGATTTGAAAATCATTGTTTACCTAATGTTGATTTGCTGAATATCTTGGTAGAAGGTTCTCTACCTGTTCTGGCACTGTTACTACTCTCCCTAGACAATGTGTTCTTTGTTGGCATAGCCTAGTCCTACTCTGTTTCACCTTTGTTATCAAGCATGGTTATTTTACATGAAGTATCCATATTATAGCAGCTTTTCCTGATTGGAGTTCAAAATTCTGTGATAAAAGAAATAACCAGTTTCAATCATTTTTAAAGGCTTGGTTTTTGTAGCTTTGATTCAGTTAAGAAATGTGTATCATTAGAGTTGATCTTGACCTCTTTTTATGATTCAGTAAGATAGCATATCAAAATTACTTCAACCCAGATTTTCCTCTCTCTAGGAAATAACCAGGGAGAAATAAAACAAGTTCTCAAATTTACAAAAAGAGATTATAGTTTGTGTGGAAATAATGCTTGCAACACAGATATTTCAGCCAGAAAAAATGTGAATTCAGAAATATCAAGTTGGCCAAAAAGTTCATTATGTTTCTTTTCTATAAGATAAAAGACACATTTTTTGTTTTCACCAATAACCATTGATTTGGATATTTTGAGTATCGGCTATTTTCTGCATGGTATAATGTTGATTATTCTTAATTAATGTCTTTATTTGATCTCTATCAACTTCAACTGGCCTACCTGACTTTGTGCAGGAAGCTCCAGCACAAAACTTCACAACCACTTTGACCTGTTTGATCAGTCACAGCACCTTCTCCATACACCGCACCCATCTTTTCTTGGGTTTCAGTTGCATTTTTACCTTCCTTGAAATAATAAAGCATGACATACCAAAAATCTTGCTTATTTTCTTCCACCATCAATATTAAAATGGCTAGACAAAAATTCACCAACTTTAATACGTTTTCTAAATATGCGTGCTGACGTGACAGCTGTCATTATACAATCTAACAAGTGTTTCTAATGAAGTTAAAGACAATTAAGTGATACTTAAGTGCCATCTTACAGAAAGAAAAAACACTAATAAACTTTTAGGCCAACCCAGTAAGTCATGCAATTGAAGAAAAAATGCCAAAACGGGTAGTGTGTCAATAAGTAGAATTAAAAACCAGTTGCACAGGCCATTGCTGTGGCTTCTGGGCCTTGGTCTTCCCCCTGAAGTATGACCCTGCTGGCTTGCAGTCACCTGCACTGCTGGGGCTGCAGAAGGTGTGCCGGTACCTGGGCTGCACAGTCTTGGGACCCCCTGAATCTGCAGCTCCCACACCAGGGCTGCTGGGATAGGGGTTGCCTGTAGGTGAATGACGGGGGACTACACCTGCAGGGGGACTCTTCCATCAGTCCATCTCGGGGGGAATAACAAAGAGTTTTCCATTCCCTTCCCCTCCATCACTATTTTGGATACATGGCAGGGCTTATTGGGGAGGGGGGTACCACTAACTTCTAGGAAGGACACATAGCCCTCTATGACCCCAGCTCTAAGAATGTTTGTCTTTGTCAAATTTACCATGTTCCGATAACTGGGAGCTCTTCAGAAATAGAGACCAGAAGGGGTACATATAAATGATGAAGGAATAAATCAAATATCTGTTTAATTGGATAAGCAACAGACATTTAAGGAAACTTTAAGAAATATAGTAATATAATCTAATGGCAAAAGTGCCATGCAACCTAAAGAAGCTCACATGGAGTTAGTTGCACAGGGAGCCCAGTTTAAGAAAGTGTGTTAGGCAGTGTTAGTAATAACCCAAGCTGACAACAGCTTACACAGCCTTCAGTGTGAGACTAAATGTCACTGTTACAAATTGTGATGTTTTGACATAAGGGCACACAACATAGCAGTTAACACAAATGAAAAAGAACTACACTACATGTATTTGCAGCCTATATTTCAAAAGCAAAGTTTATCCAAAAATAAAAATAAAAAAGCAAAAACAAATAGGAGAATACGTATACCATATGATACAAAGGAAATGCAATTTAAATTATTCAAAATAATTTCAGAGAAATAAGATCAATATTTTTTAAAGTCACAGGCATGAGAAACACAAAATTGAGGATCATGGTTCATTCCATTCATCTGGGGAAGGCATGAAGGAGGGATATTTTTGGAGATCCCATGTACATCTGTGATGTTTTAGAACTAAAATTTAAACAAATGTAACAAAATATTAAAACTTTGATGCCTGTTACTCAGATATTATTTACTGTAATTCTATGCTCACATGATATATTATAATGAAAGTGTTTTTAAAATAGCAGTTTGAACTTTGTTATACAAATCAAATAAGTTAGCTGCTTCTGCTTCTATCTGGCCCCACGTTCACAACATTTTCATTGTTTACAAGTTTTTTACCCACTGCGACTTTTCCCCAATTATTACATCATAAACTATTGCTCGGTGGAGCTCCTATAGCTAACTCTCCAGATTCAAAATAATTCTGTGTCCCCCCAAAATACTGAATTTCTATTTTAGGAATTAATTGTATTTAGAGGCAAAGATGACTATTTGTCAAACCATTTTTTATAGCAAAATTTTGCTTTAATTTTAAATATCTTGTTGCCAAATATCCTATACACAATGCAGATATAAATGCATCTGCCCTGCTCCTGACTAAAAGGAATTGGGGCTCTTTGGAGAAATGGCTGATTCCAGGCTGGGGCCAGGAACATACTAGATGAACCTGGACATCTTGTGCCAGAGTAAAGAGGCACTCAAATACTAATTTGTCAAGTCAAAAGGACACAGGAAACAATTTGCAGGAGCTCTCACTGGCCTAAGATGGGACATTTTAGGAATCAAAAAGAATAATGACTTGAGTGCATTAAAACATCAAATACATCACAGCTTACAAGTTGCAAATGATACAAAACACCAAAACAAACACAAAAAATCAATAGTCCTCCGTGCTGACCATAGAAAGTTGCTTGAGCACAAATGCTACTCTGAAAATAAGCAACTAATGGAAATGTTTCAAACACAAACTAAAATAGGAAACTCAGATGCCTGAGTCCTTAAGTTTTTCTTGTCCAGACAGGCTATGGTTTGAACATCACTGATACAGGCCACCTTTTGGCCAGACACCAACATCTCTTCTAAGAATGTTCAGAGGCTCATACACTTAGTGTCTGCCAGTGCTGGGGGTCCTACCCTGTCCTTTGAACTGCCTATTGAGTCTTTAACAATGTTGCCTTTATAAATATTTTTCCTCAAAGAAAACTGTAATTTGTGTTTCTACAGCTTTTATCCATTGGGCCTTTCACCCTACTCAGGGATTGTGAACAAAGAGCCAATCCTTCTTCGACATGGCCATCTCTTAGTTGCGTGCAGGCAGCTTTCTGGGGTCTACCTGTAAATCCAGGTGATGCCTCTGCATCTCCTTCCTGTAGCTCCTGACCATAGGGCATAGACTATGTTCTTTCCCCACCTGAGTCCACTGGGTAGACTCTATTCCAGCCAATGCTTCCCTCCTCTATAGCAAACACTTAGAATGAAAGAGGAAACACCCTCCATGTAGAACCCGACCAGTGCAGCATAATGAATTGCTGTTTGTGTGGGTTAGCATACTCAAACGATCATTGGCTGTGTGGTAAGTGCTCAAAGAAGAAGTGCTAAATTTTTAGATTTAGAAATCTTGTGCTACTCAGGAATCAATGCACAGTTTTGAAAAGTTACCCGTCATAAGCAAGCAGGATTTCACACCCACCACCCCCACCCCAGGAAGTCATCATGGGTGCATTTTATACACACATTGTGGAAGGATAAAAACCTGATGTCCTGACTGGGAGTTTGTTTCCCTTCATGCCTGAGACTCAAGGCGCCATGAAGGATGCTGAGGCCATCCCCGTTTTCTGTATTTCCTGGACATGGTTTGGAAGGCATGTAGTGCAATAATTGCCGCACTCCTTTGTCTTCCTGAAAAATGGATGTGTTATATTTTACTATTGGTTTTTATACGCATAAATAAGAAACAAGAACACTGGAGTTGAGATTATGATAGGTGATTGAATGTTCTCATTGTGGGAAATGTTGAGCTTTCTGTTGCTTTTAGAAGATGGCCCACATGCTGCTAAACTTTTAGAAACAACGGAAGAAATTATGTTGTTTGGTTCCTCAATGTATGCTATCCTTAAGAAAGATGAGGTTTCTTTAGGTTTGGGAAGAAAGTGGAAGTTGAGAATCCAAACCTCTTATAAATAAGTAAAGGGCACCAGAAAAAGGACCCCTTAAAATGTATTTTGAATCCCTACTAGATTGTGCCCATACTACTTTTTACAGTTTTTCAGATGCTTTACATATTTAAAGTTATTATTTGATACTGTTTAAGCACTATGTTTTTCTAAAATTACTACTCTACCTTAGGTACTTATAAATGAGAAAAGATTGGCTTAGGAAATACATAGCAATAGCACAAAAAGAAGCAAATTGAGTATTTTGAAGGACTGAAGAATTAAAGGCTACAGTTTCATAAAAAGAGCATCAATATGAATGTTTTGTTCATTCAACAGTTTTTAAAATTAAATGAATCCTCTGAGCCAGGGGCTGTGCCAGGTACAGGATATAATAATAAATAATAAGTTTTAGTTGTGGCTTTTATAGCATTTACAATCCAGTAAAGAAGCTAGACATTGAACAAAAACAAATAAAACATTGGTTAACAGCCGCTACCATCCATGATATAACAGAGCTTTAGATTTCCGACAAGGATGAAAGCGTGGATTTTAATCTAATTGAGGCTGGAAGGTGACACCCATCTTCCCTTGGGCAACTCATGAAATAGCAAGGAACCAGCTCAGGAAAGCTTCAACTAAGGAAGCTTTCTGCAGCCAGATAGAGAGGTCCGTGTCCAATACCTGAGACGCATGTGCAGAGCGGAGTGAAACCCTATAAATAAGACAAAAAGGGAAGCTGCTGGGACAGACAGGAGCTCCATCCCAGGACCTCGCAGGCCATGCAAGGCTTTGTCTTCTAAACAGTGGCCGTCAACAAAAATTTGTGATTAACACTTCAAAGTTGATATTTTCAAGTTTAAAATGTAATTTTGGCTATAGACTGGAAGGGATGGAGGTTTAGGTTTTGTGGTGTTCATTCTTTCTTTGTTGAGTGACCTTAGATTTCAGGTATTTAGGTCTTGGTGCACAAAAACCAGGGAACAAATTAAATAATTTTGAAGACATCTCAGCTTTTTAAGTCTGTGACCTGAATTACCCTGACATTTTCCCTTTGTTCCTGTGGCTCAGAAAATTTGATTTCCTTTAACTGTTAGCAATAACTCCTACAGCAGCTCTTAAGATAATTTGCTTTTTGAGAACCATGTCTCGAAATTATAAATGTCAGATGCAGTTATGAATTGGAAAAGAGGGAGCAAAATTATCACTTATGCAGATGATGTGATTGTCTCTAGAGATTCTAAGCATCACTTAAAAAACAATAAGAACTAAAAAGAGCTCAGGAAAAAAAGGCTAGGTACAAATAAATCTTCAAATAATCAAGAAGTTTTTTTTCCTACATACCAGCAATAACCAGGAAGAAAATTGACAAAAGTAATTGGTAATAATTGAATACATCTGTGGCGGGTAAATGATGGTCCTCCAAAATATACGTTCCCCTACAAACTGTCAATATGACCTTATTTGGAAAGTGTTTTTGCAGATAGATGTTGAGTGGAGTTTATCTTGGGTTATCTGGGGAGGCCTAATTTCAATGGCAAGTGCTTTTATAAGAGACAAAAGAGAAAGAGACATAAACAGACATGAGAGATAGGTCACCTGAAGGCAGGGACAAAGATTGGAGTGATGTCACTGTAAACCAAGGGATTCCTGGAGCCACCAGCAGAGTCTCCTAACCCTTAGCGATTTTGGAGGGAGCATATTTCCACTGACACCTTGATTTTGGATGTCTGGCCTCCAGAATAAGTGTTGTTTCAAGTTTCAAGGTCATGGTAATTTGTTGCATTATTCATGGGAAAGGAACACAGCCTTTAAGGTCCCTAGCTCCTCTCCTCTTGTGCCCCTTATTCTGGTGAAGAGGAAAATGATCCCGTTGGATTATCTGGTTGCTATCTGTTTGGTCCATATTCCATCATTTCTCTGAGCATTTTTATCACCAGCGTTTTGAACTCTGCCTCTACTAGATTTGGCTATCTCTTTTTCACATAGTCCTTCTTCTGGAGTTTTGATATGTTCTTTTATTTGGGCCATACTTCTTTGTCTCCTCAATTCGACAGCCTTCCTGCGTTTACTTCTGTGACTTAGGTAGAGCTGTTGCACCTGTCACATTGTAAGGAGCCTTCGGTATTCGTCCGTGAGGGGTGACCAGTTTCACTGCCTTGTGGCACCAGGGGTCACAGGTGGGAGGGGTCAGAGTGGGAGCAATGCCACTTATTTGGCACTCACCCCATTTCCAATCTCTTCACCCACTTCCTGTATGTGACCAGTGCCGCAAGCTGTGATGCTTCCCAGAGTGTGTGGGTTTGCATGTGTTCCAGGGCCATGTGGGCCCTCTAAACAGACTCTGCTGAGACACCGGCAGTGTCTTCCCCAGCCCCAACTCCCACTGGTTTACTCAGCCAGGAACAATGAGGCTTGATTTTCTGGGTGTTAGAACCATGGGCTGTGCAGTCTGGGACTGGGATTGCTCCCTGGGTGTCCCTCCCAGCTTTTTTCCAGCACAGGTGAATGTGAGACCACTTGTCCTGCTGGTGCTGCTGCTGCCTTGCCACCCCCACCTCATCTCCATCACACTGCTCCCCTCTACCCAGCTCCCACCCTGCTCTGCCACTCTTCCCCATTTGGATGAATATTTCTTCTTAAATCCTGGCTATCAGACTTTCATACAGTTCGATTTTCTGGCAATCCTGGTTGTGTTTGTTTGTTTGTTTTGAGATAGATGTAATTCTTCTTATGGTTGTGTGAGGAGATGAAGCATGTCTACCTACACGTCCATTTTGGCTAGAAGCTCAGTAGTATTTCTTATGCTTCCAGAAATGCCAAATACGTTTCACAGGTGCTATGATGCACACCCTTCTTTATTTCCTCCTTTTCCCCTGTCCTCCTTTCTCTTCACTTCTTCTCTTTACCCCTTTTTTCTCTCCTCCCAACTTTCCCTCATCACCTCTTTTTCAATTCTTGTAATGATATATACAATGTTGTTTTGTCCCTTGATAATGAATTCATGAAATAGGAGCATGAGAGAGGAAGAAGCTAATTCTCTTGGGAGAGTCAGTGAGGTTAATCAGAGGGGCTGCAAGTGGACAGCAGAAATGTCCAGGGGAAGCTTTTCCAGCCAAAGTTAACCACATTTGTGAAGATCATGAGGACATCAGAGAGAAGGACTAGTTCAGGGAATTGCTAGTCATTCCAGTTTTGCCAGGCCATGAGTTATTAAGAATAGAGTGAGTGATGAAATTATCAGTTAATTAAGGACTAAATAGTAAAGATAAGGGTACCATAAAAAGGGGTTTAGACTTGAATTACACCCATCGAGTCATCTGAGCCTTGGTTTCTTCATCTATAAGGCATGAGCACAGTACCCACCTCAGACAGTTGTGTGATGATTTAAGAATATACCTGACTGGATGGTTGACATCTAGTAAGTTCTCATTTAGTGTTTCCCTGCCCCATAATCCTACCTTAACATCTTTAGATCTCAAACGGTCCTCTAAACTCTACCCTCACTTACAGTGTGTTGAAAAAAACAATCTTCTTTGAGAGGTAAGATAATAAAGCATCAAGACTTGTTTCTCTTTTGATGTATAATGAACTCAGTGTTTTCCCACTTTTAGAGGTCATCAATTGGGTAATGAGGTGGAAGAACTCTTTGTATTTTTGGCTCTGGGCATAAAATAGCTAAGCTATGGGAGGGGAAGAAAGAACCTTTCTGAGAAATCTTTGCCATAAGGGCTCCCTTTCTGAACACAGTCGTCCTATATTTTACTACAATTTAGTGTATTCAGAATGTTCATGGTGGAAGCATTACCCCTCAGGAGAGTGAATTCCAGGTCAGCGCACCCCTTATTTATTAGAATTCATTGAAGTTGCAGTTGAAGTCCACTGTGACTGTCTAGCCTTTTGAACTTTTTCAGGAGAGGGCATGTTGAGCAAATACCAGCAATTCTTAAGTTTTCTATGTCAGATACCTCATGGTGCAGAAAAGTGTATATGTGTGTCTCATCTTTTTTTCAGATGCTGCTCCTAATTCTTATTTTTATATATTTTCACTCCAGTGTTTTTTTTCTAGGTCTGTCTGCTCCCTCTCACGTCTGCTGAAGATTTTAGCTTTCTGGCCGTCAGCCACTCAGTCTCATTTGAAAGGAATGTAAAAATTCTGCACATTTCCCAATCAGGTGCAGAATTAACGTGCTGAAGTTTTCTTTAGGTTGTGTTTGTTTTTCTCGTATTCCTGTGGGTGAGGACATATGGAAAAGTTTAGCTGAAGTTCATGTACTGGCTTTTGGGGAGACCAGACTGTGACACTCTTCATCTCTGGTTGCTGGGCTTGATTTGACTGATTCGCTGGCTGGGGAAGTAGGGTTGCATCCTGCAGCATTGATGTGCATAATTTAAACCACGGGCTCATTGACTGTTGGAAGGGAAAAGAAATATGCAAGTTAATTATGTCCAACCTCCTCATGGTAGACGTAATCTCAATCAGTAGGCAAGAGAAAGATAATGAGCTTTCCCATTTTACAAATAAGAAAATTTATCAGCCCTGGCTGGTGGTTCAGTGGATAAGGCACCAGCTTGTGAACCCAAAGGTTGCTGGTTTGATTCCCAGCCAGGGCACATAACCAGATTGCAAGCCAGGTCTCCAACCAGGTCCATGGCTGGAGGCAGGTGAAAAGCAACCCTAAGTTAATGTTTCTCTCCCTTTCTTCCTTCCTTCATGCCCTTCTTTCCAACATAATAATAATAATAATAATAATAATAATGAATTTAAAAAATTTTAATTAAAAAAATTTATCAAGAGAATCTACATGATTAGAGTACTTCACTGACCTTGCATTCATATTCCTCCATATTGTTTGTTATACTGCAATTTGTTATACTGCAATGCATGTGAGTCCAAGCTTCCAGTCCCACCTACCACTTGGCCTCACCACCTGCATCCATTCTTCCAGTCTGCATTTTGCACAGTAACCGTCATGAACTCTTGCACTTGATCTCAAATGGGTCTGCAGCTAGACTGATGTGTGGATGAAATGAATGCATATATGTTAAAATGCTTAAGATAGTAGTTAGCATGCAGTTTGATCATAAGTGTTACCCTTTATTACTTTGCTCATGCTCCCTCTATCTAGAAAATCCATTTTACCCTTCCATGCCTACCTAACTCTTACTTATCACTCAACACATCCCACGTGCCACCTCTATGTGTGAAACATTTAATTGCTTGGTACAAACTGAATTATCTGGTCATGTGTGTTTTCATACTATCTTATTTATTGCAGTCCTAGTACTTACAGTATTTTATAGTTGTCTATTATCATTTCCATCTATCATCCTGGATTCTAATGCAAACACATTTTATTTTGTGTCTTTATCATATGCCATGTCGTTTTCATCTTTATACACTTGGGACTGGTCTAGTGCTTTTTAGGGAGAGCTTCATTGGAACTCTGGCTTGAATCAAGCTCTTTTTAACCAACTAAACTGGAAAGTTGATGAGAAAAGAAATTATATCTGGATCCCTTTAGACTCCCCCACAGTGCTTCTAGCACAAGGCCTTGATTTATTGGACACTTGATCCCTCCTGGTTTTCAGATCCCAAATTAACTTCCTCTCATATGAACTCTCAAGATTCAGACAACCCCATGGTCTGCATGGGCCTTTGAGTTGCTCATCTCAGGCATAAGGTTATGGACCAGATAGCTCTGTAAGGTCTAGTAAGAAGAATCAGGTGCCTCCAGCTTCCTGACCACCGTCTAGCAGAAAGTTCACAAGGTCTGTGTTCTTTCTTCTCTGCTTCTTCCACAAGGGGAAAGCCAATGCCCGAGGTTCCTTCTGCTCAAAGCACCACCTCTAATTCTTGTCATGGTGTAGTTACTTACCTTCCCCTGAAGGAGATTGATTAGTCCTAATGCCAGGTTCTACCTAGGCTCTCTGGTCTGGGTTCGGTCATGGTATTTGGGGACTAACTGGAGACAATGCAATTGATTTAGAACATATGTGGGCTTCTCAGGAAATCCTCTGCAGAAGTCATCAATAATAATAATTAAGAAACTCTATGCTTACAGAATGACATAAATATAATTACGTGGGCGATTTCAGCTTTAAACACGAATGTGCTTCCTGTTTGGGATCCCAAAACAATCTGTGAGCTATCCATCTAATTATTTCTTGTAAAAGATGTCAGGAATTGTAAAATGCTTCAAACAGATTTACGAAAGGACTTGGACTTCAGGAAATGTAAAAAGTAAATGCATGTTTACATATTTTCTCTGCCCAAAACTATCAAAAGGAACAAAAAGTATCAAAAGGATAAAAAAGAAATGAAAAAGAAAACATCATTAATCCTAAGCCCACAGAATAGGTTTCTCCCCATCACTAGCTTGGAAGAAAATGTTTTAGGTACAGTAGCATTTGAATCAAACAGAAAGAGAACATCACTTGCTAAAATTAGACAAAAGAAAAATCTGCCTTTACTAAGAGGCAAAGTTGACTTCTAGCTCATAATTATTTATTTAACTTTGCTTTAGGAAGTAGTAGTTAATGACACATAAGAAATGATTTTAAAAATTGAAAAATGGATGAAATTTTTATTTCATTATTTGAAATGATTGTATACTTAGAAAAGTGGAAATCTATTTAAAAAATAAGAAACAGAATTTTAAGGGAATTGCTGTATTAATACACAAAAAATGTCTTAAAGACTCAGCAATGTAAAACTTTAAATTCTGTTAATATAGAAATTTAAGAAATCTATAAGCTTAATATAAACCCAATAAAACATTAATACGCTTTTAAATAAATAGGTAACAGCACAATGAAATGGAGAAAATGTAAGTCTAGTAAATGTTTGTGTCTGTCATAATGCTATAACAAATTTAAATGTTTTGTTCTGGTCCCTGAAAAGAAAGTTATTCAAGTACTTTAAGGAGTCTATCAATAAATGACAATGTGTAGAAACATGATATATGATAAGAAAAACATTTTAAGGGATGAAAAACAGTAAGGGATTTAGATAACAAATTAACCATTTGGTTTAAAAAAAAAAGATCAATCTGTACTTCCTAACTCATATTTACATTAAAATTATTTTTGATGAATTAAACTTTTGAATTTCAATAAAACTATCACAAAGGTATCTTCAAAAAAGGGAAAGAACTTTCTAAGAAAATTTAATCCAAAGAAAGAAGAAAATACAAATTTGCCTGGATAACAATTTGAAAGGATTCCTTTGTGGTAAAACTATAATCCCAAGTTGAAAGATGGAAAAAATCATTGAAAGCCCTGGCCAGTAGCACAGTGGATAAGGCACTGGCCTGCAAACCCAAAGGTCACTGGTTGGATTCCCCAGCCATAGCACATAACCAGATTGTAGGCCAGGTCTCCAGCCAGGTCTGTAGCTAGAGGCAGGTGAAAGGCAACCATACACTGACGTTTCTCTCCCTCTCTGCCTATCTCCCTTCCTCTCTCCCTGGGAAATAATAAATAAAATTAACAAAACAAAACAAAAACATTGAAGACTGTTATATGCAGTACATGAGAAAAGGATTAAATTTTATGATGTACAAACATTAATATATTTTAAGTCTCC
The DNA here is from genome assembly GCA_004026585.1 of Noctilio leporinus. NCBI lineage: Eukaryota > Metazoa > Chordata > Mammalia > Chiroptera > Noctilionidae > Noctilio > Noctilio leporinus. The sequence continues at coordinate 27,480 of PVIW01001465.1, read as the reverse complement.
ATGTGTAAAACCCCGTAGAAGTCATTGAGAAAATGACCAAAAACTTGAGCTAAACTAAAAAATGATATAAATGGGCAGTTCGTGCACCAAAATAAATGTAGATAACTTACGAAAGTTATGAGCTACATATGAAAGTCATGAGGATGAACATCCTCACCTAACAACTATTAGCTACCACTTGTCACTCTCAGGTTGGCAAAGATGGAATGACTTGACAATGAACAATGTTGGTTAGCCTTGTTCAAATTTTTGTTTTTTAAATTATAAATTAACTCAATTAACTCTTGGCAAGGCAACCTAAAAAATCTTTAAAACCAAATACATTTTGATTAAGAACTTGGATCTGTAAGTTAAACTTATGTCAGTTCCAAGTCATGTATGTGTTACTATTCTGTTTGTGAATTAGGTATGCTTTCTTAATTAGATAAGCCAAACCAACTCATACATCGCAACGACTTGTTGCAAAACAAGTTCATTTTATACTCATGTAAAGTCAAGATTGGTGTTCTCAATTCATAGGGGGCACTCTTCCAAATAGTAAACAAGGTGAAAAAAAATAAGAAAGATAAAAAAGTCAGTTCTTTAAAGAGACTTATAGAAAAATAGATCAGTTGTTCTCTTTAACTTGCTAACCAGATAAATGACAATGTGATAAAAGTTACGCAATTTAAGGATAAAGAAATTAAAGCAATTTTTAGTGCTTTATGCTCTATGAGATGCTGTAACACATTTGTAAATCTAGGGGAAATTAACAAAACTATCTTTAATCATAAATAATTTGAACAAACCAATAAGAAATTGGAAGGCGATTAAAAAGGTACACAGAAAAGAAAAGAAAGATGCACCAGAGTAAGATAGTCTCATATTTGAGTTTTATCTAACCTTTAAATAATGCACACTACTCAAATTAGTTAACAAAAATACAAAGGTCAGGAAAGTGTGTGGAGTACCCTTTCATGCATTAAAAAATTGATAAGTGAATACACAAAATATTTTAAAAAGAGGTGCTTGTGAACTTGGGGTCTGTGAATCTGAATGGGAAAAATAATCTTGATTTGCATATAATCTTAGATACCTGGAACTATTTTTATCCTTATTTTTGAAATAATTTGTATGTTATATTTTTAATGAAAAAGTAATAGAAATAAGAAAATATGAATAGATACTATCCATTCTTCTTAATATTGAGTCCAGGGTCATTGGCTGGTATAGGTGAGTAATTCTGCAAGACCTAGGTATTAATATGTTGGAAGGCTCAGTTAGTTGCTTTCCAATAACCACCTTACATTCTTCTTTAGTTCCATAACCATCATATTGCCATCTAGGAAAATATTAAATTTGCCAGCCTCTCTTTAAGTAAATTATGGCTAGATAAGAAAAATCTCTCCATTGATATGCAGGTGAACTGTTTTGTGTCACTTTGGGGCATTCCATTTAAAAGGAAGCTTCAGTATTTTTCTTCCCCTTTCTTCCACTTTTCTCCTTGAAAGATGGACATAGAGAGCTGCGGCTCCCACAGGTATCTTGAATCATGGGGTTGAACCACTTCCCAAGGATAGTAGATAGAAGAAGCCTGGGAAGTTATATCATGGAGTTGATATATAAAACCTGAAATAGAGAACTTTGGACTTTTCTATAGAGAGAAACATTCATTTGATTTAAGTTATGGTTAGAGTGCATACATGCGTGCATGTGTGTGGTGATGAAACTGGACATAATCCTTAACGATGTGCCTTGTAAGAGGCTCTATTCTGAGGTAAAATACAGATGTAGGGCTATTTTGCTTCAGCAGGCTCTGGAGGAAGGCCCACGTTCTTGCTTCTGTATTTACGCACATTCCTTGGTTTGTGGCTTCTTTCTATCTTCGAAGTCAAAATATAGTCAGGTTTTCCTTACATTTCGTTACTGTGACCCCCCAATTCCCTCTTTCACTTATACTCAGGTGATTGCATTGGGCCCTTCCAGATAACCCAGTCTCACCAACAAGATCGGAGGATTAGCACCTGATTCTATCTGCAACTTGAACTCCTCCCTTGCCATGTAGCATAACATATCTGCAGGGCCTGCAACATATGCACATAAAGGATGTAAACCTACCTTCTTAGGCCAAAAGAGAGTTATTGGAAGATGCTTTGCATTATTGTGGTGCAATATTTCATCATGGCTGGAAACATTTGCCTTAGGTAGACATTGCTTCTTGGAAATTTTTCTGAAATACTGGCAAAACTTCTCTAACTCTGGGGCTATATTCCAGAAAAGTTGGGGTCCTGTCAAATGAAATCATATGTTAAATATTTAACTAGAAAAAAATGAAAATTTACAGGCAAACTACAGTGGTTTCCACAATAACATGAAAATAACCCAATGTGAAAGGAATCACCTTATATTCTAAAATGAAAAAAGCAGAGTACAAAATATTATGCTCAATATAATTTATATATGAAGAATGCTAAAATATTTATAAAAGATTTATATTGTTTAGTATAATTTGGGTGAATTTGTGATTATCTTAATTTTGCTCATATTTATTTCATAGTCTTAAATGAATATATATTTGTCATGACATAAGAAAAAGTGTATTACATCAAAAGACAATAATTATCTTTCTTGAAGCAGTGTCTTCTGCATTCCGAAGCTTTCATCCAAAAAGCTAAACTCACTGAGTTTACATAATGTTATTTATCTTCTAAGCTTTCTCTCCATCCAGAGAACATCATATATTCCCCTTGTGTGATATTCTCATTGAAATTGTCCATCTTTAAAACAGTCCATCAGGCTGGTGAGGGCAGAATTTTACTGAGTTCTTTCTGCTCAGCATTTAAAGTTGAACCTTCATCAGAATGAATGCTTGCCTGGTTAAAGTATGAAAAAAACTGTTTTGTCTTCAGACATCAAACAAGAGCCTGTTTGTTGACTCTTCTCTCTTTGAGACCTTATAACCCCTGGTGTCAGGTTCCTGGGTTTAAATTCTGCTCTACTAACAGGATCACCTTGAGCAAGTTCCTTTTATCTATCTGCATTTGGTCAGGGAAGAGCGGACATACTGAAACTTAATGTAAAAACTATTTGCGAAGTATGAGCTGAGAGTGAGAAAGTCACACAGGATTGTGTAGTACCCCAGGGTTACTTCTTGCTGGTCTCTTTACCACCCTGAAACCCGAAGGGACAAATGGAGGGAGCATTGAGAACTGGAGACAAGAGAACTGTCCAAAGAGAGGGAACCACAACCCTAGGTTGAGGTATGTAGTCAGTTTGCATTGTTTCTACAGAAAAGGAATCTGGGGAAGAAGTTGTCTTCCCTCAGGTCTTTGACTGAAGTTTCCTATTGCTTTGGACCCATGGTAGCCCAAGGCAAAGTGGCATGTGGAAGCTTGTATTGACGGAGGAGCCCTGAGCAGGATAAGAGTGGGTACCACTGGAAGGGCAACTGAAGATACCCAGTGTGTCAGTTCATCTCTGTTGTCCCGGTTACTCATCTGTAAGAGGGGTGGAGAGAGCAATTACAGTAATTCCTCATAGAATTGTTGTGAGAATTGAATCAGTTAACACTTGCCAAGAGCTTAGAATAGCACCTGAAACATAGCAAACATGCAATAAACATTAAATATTGGTATTGTTTTTCTCTGTTCACCATGACTTATGCTACAAGTGTTCTAACACCTGTTTCCCAACCTATTTTCGACACTGAACATTTTTTTATGAGTTCAACTGGACCTTTGATGTCTGGATAGCATCTTAAATTATGAAACAAAGAGACCATTACCCTGAGGTGGCTCTAATGTGTTAGCATCCTACTTAAGCAAACCAAACCTAATCCTGTAAATGCCTCAAGGTGAAGAAATCAAAACCTAAGAGCAACCAATCACAACAGCCAATTAGGCTTTTGCCCAATAAGGTACCTGCCTAAGCTGTAACCAATCAAATAATATCCTTGCTTTGCTTGTGAATCTTCTCTAGGAAAGCCTTTCGCGTGGCTCTCCTAGTCACCCTTCTGGTTTGGTGCCACCTTATTGACATGGACACTTCCACAAATAAGCTCTTAAGTTTAAAAAATATTACCCAGCAGATCCTTCAACCATACCTTGTTTACCCACCGTTACAACTCATTCCTTGCTCCTCTCTGCAGACCACACTCTCAGACCCTTGTTCCAGCACAGATATTCCCAGCCTCCATGCTAACATATTAAGTGGTCTATTTGCTGCCTATGACTCTTCTTTATAAGTTTTCAAAATGGAAGTCTAATTGTTACCCAGGCGTTATTTCCCACACACTCTCGTCATTCTGTTTCTTGTGCAGCCAGGTAATTATAGAGTACTTGACTATTCCTTCAGCACAACATGCATGTTTAAAAGACATTTGCGGAGTGATTTTATTTCCGCTTCATGAGAACCTTTGGCGGTTGGCAGATGAGGCTGAATCACCCCATTTCACACGAGAGGAGATGGAGGTTCAGAAGGTTGGAGCTCACTGCTCAACCACACGGCCAGTCAGCATCAGACGGTGGATTCAGGTTAGGTCTCTTGGTTCTCCTGCACCTTGCTGGGATCCTAAGGTAGAGCTAGACTGGATCTTGGAGATCACATTTTAAAAATCGAAGCAAATGTATCGCCAACTTTATTTGCTTAGTGTCTAACCTAGGCATCCTTTCTTCTTTGGTGACTTGGTGACAATGCTGAAGATAACCCAAGTGACAGAGGACTCAGGTCCTGTTCACCTTTGCCTTTTGGGCTATTCGAGTCAAGCTGTTGTCCTTTTCACAGGCTGCATCTACAGAGATGAATGAATAGTTAAGATACACCTTCTCGAGGACACATTTATCTTCTTCTATGACCCTGAAGTTACTAGCTGGTAGAACACCAAGGGGATTTAGGCTGGAGCCTTCAAGGAAACATAGCAGAAATTAAGGTTTTAAAAATGTAGATAGGAAAAAAAAATGTAGGTAGGACCAAAAATAAATTAAAAGAATGATTAGTATAAAGAAACCCACTAAGGAAGAGCCTGCCACCTGACTCGCCCAACTTTGAGCCAGCTTTCCAAGACAGTTTAGATTTTTGGCATCTGTGTGGTGACTTGAACCTGCCTCTACAGAGTGACTTGAAGCAATTATTTCAAGATGGGGCTGGGAGTGGTGCTGGCCTTCTAGCCCTTTCCACACACTGTAAATGTCCTTACACTTGAGTTTGAAGGGCAAGGTGTGGTAGCAGGGTGCTCTCCATGGCTCAAAGATAATTTAAAAACTGACCTCACTAAATTCTCTCCTACATATAGAAAGACCTGGAGCTGTGTCTATGTTCCCCTAACTAATTTACAGAAGAGTTGGCTCTGGAAAGCAGGGACAAACACAAATATCTACAGTATCAAATAACTGGAATAGGTGACATGGGCAGGGAGGATGGTACAGTAGACAGGACTGTCACCCTTATCAGGGAGCCTGACCACCACCATGACTGTGTTCATCCATGGCCACAAGACCTTTTGAGCTTTTTTGTTTCTTTGTTTTCAAAAGAACCTCAGAATCTGTATTTTCTTGTGAAATAAGAAAACATTTTTAGATCTTGTTAACCAGTTCCATGTTTTGTTTACACATTGATAAAATAAAACCCATCTGTCTGTTAGCTGGGACTGGCTATCAGGCACTGAGCCCTGATCTGGACTGGACCCCCAAGCTCATGCTTTGTTCTTTGCCGCTGATGCTCATTGACCTCACCTGGGCTGTGAGCTCTGAAACACCGGAAGTGTTGTCTTCAGAAGTATCTGGGAAAATGCCCCCAACATTAACCCAAGATGTGCCCCAACCACCACCCACCCACCATTAGGCAAATGCTACCTATCTTCTAAGGCACCCTGCTCTGGACCAGAACGGCAACGTTATTGCCTAGGGAGACTGTCCATTACGCTTTCTCTGTGAATAGCAGTGCGGGATACTGTAAAGGGCACACAGGTGCTTGGTAGCTACATAACCTTGGGCATCAAGCCTAAAGGATCTCCAAGTCCATTTCCTCCATTATAAAACCAGGACAGTAGTGCCTAAAGGATGCAATTGTTATAAAGATTAAACCATGTAAACTTCAAGCACAGTGGTCAGGCACTTAATTGGATTTCTTGTCATTGATATTATTATGAATAATTATCATAATGTTATATATAACGATATATAACATTGTTGAATATATTGTTATAAAGTCCAGATGGTGTCCCTCCACATGGCTGTGGCACCTTCTTCAGGACTGGGCATACAAGTGGAAACGTAGCACAAACTGTTAAGGATTCATTGGAGATTAACCAAGGACCTGAAGTTCAATGGAAACTATAAGCAGGGAGAGGAATTTTTCTAGAGCAAAGGGAAAGTTTCAGAAGCCATGGAGCAGGCATGGTGGAAATACGGCAAAAAGAAATCTCAGAGGTCGGGGAGTCAAGGCCGGAGACGGCAAGGCAGACATTTCTGAGTTAGATGTGGGAAATCTTGTGACAGAAGTGGAGCAGTTTGAGACTTCTTTCCTGCTGGGCTAAGGCGGGGGGTACTGAACAGAAGAGTCGCCAACCACAGTGAGGCGTTTGCACTTTATCCTGTCTGTACATGGGCACAACTTGGCCATTATCGGGACACAACCCCTGTGCGGTGAGCGCACGTGTCCCTTATGTATTTTAGATATATCCTTGCCCTGTTTGACGAAACTATGCATTTCTTAACCCTCACTTTTCTGTAGCAAGACCTACTGGGAATGGAATTATGAACAGTACGATTGTTGCTCAGTCCCACTTACCAGGCACACAGAATTAATGGTGATAGACTGGAGTGTTGAAAAGGAGGCAGATAAAACTTATTCTAAACCTCATTTATTATCTGGAGTCTCTGAATCGTTCCTCCTCTGCAAATTTGCTTTCCCCTCTAAAAGTCTCCATCCTTGAGACGTGTTTGAAATGAAAGCCAGCTCTTGCTGGACTTGCAGAAATGCTACGCAGGCAGCAGTGCCCCTTGGAGAGGCCATCTCATCCATCAGACCCACTGGCTTTGGGAAGAGGGAGGCCTGTGGGTCGTCAGGATGATGAATTCCAGCAGTTGGCAGCATGCAGCTCATGGAGAGTGAAGGATGCTAGTGCATGTGTGGTAGCCATTGGCACACAACAGAACAGGGATCCTCGGGTCAGCTCTGCCCTGCGCTGAAGCAGAGCAACACTGAGAGGGGACACATCGTTTTCTGCTTCTGTAGGCAGATCACTACATGCAAATGTAAGGAGAACAAAAGTGAGAAAGACAGAGCCAGGGTGAGAAGCCAGGTTTTTCAATAAGCAAATTTCTGCTTCAGTAGCCGAGAAACTATAAATAGCATCAGAAAGCTCTCTGGGCCAGACTTCTGTCCTCTCCTCTGCGTATGACCAGGTCAACCCAGTGATCAAATTGGACAAATTTACTGAATACTAAGTGGCAGGCTCTGGGCTTGCTATTGAGGATAAACCCTGAGCAAGACAGAATGGTTTCTGTTACTGGGAAGCTTAGTGTCCAGGTGTTGGAATATACAAATAAAATGTTACAACGTGATATAATGAGTATTATGGGACCCCTGAAGGGGGTCCTACCTCTTGGTATATTTGCTTGCATAGTTCACTAATTTCATTCACAAACTGTATTAGTTTTGTAGTACTCCTGTAACAATGCACCCATAGTTGGGTGGCTTAAAACAAAAGCAATTTGTTCTCTGCCGTTCTGAAGGCCAGAAATCCGAAGCCAAGGTTTTGGCAGGGCCATGTTTCCTCTAAAGTTTCTAGTGAAGGAACTTCTTTTTTTGGGTCTTTCAGATTCTAGTGGGTCCAGGTATCCCTTGGCATAAGGTTGTATAATTCAAATCCCTGCCAATGTCGTTACAAGGCTGTTTTCTCTGTGTGTCTCTCGCTGTGTTTTCTCTTCTGATAAGAACAGCAGCCACTGGTCATAAGGCCTACCCGAATCCAGTATGACCTCATTTTAATATAATTCCATCTGCAAAGACCCTATGTCCAAATAAGGTGGCATTCTGAGATTCCATTGATTAACACTTGACCATATGGTTTTGAGGGACACAACTTCATGCATTACCAAGTCTAAGACTTCTTTTTTCAATTCTGTGTGGTTTTTTTGACCTTTTACCATTGTCTCTTTCCAGCTTTGGTTAGCCCTTTGGACAAGGTACTTGCCTTGATGCTCAATCCTCTTGAAATATTTAGAACTTGGCTATCATTACCTTCACTTCATTGTGCTTTTGGGTGCTTTTAATGGGAGACTCCTTTCACTCTCAAATGTCATTCATGGCTCATGTGATGCTAATGTTCTATAAGGTCCATCTGGGACCTGAGGTGGAGACCAAACCCTGTACGGCTTGCTCAACACAGCAAATAAAAGAAACAAGCTCATGTGGGCTAAACAGACAACATGCAAAGGAAAGTGGCACCTGAGGAAGGGTGTCTTGGAAGGACTATTTCCAGCCCTGTTGAAGATGCTCCCTATTTCACCCAAAGGTCCGTATCACACAATGCCTTGTGAACCCCTGCCTATTTTAAAATCTGCATCATTTAGGGAGTTGCCTCTATATTTCATGAAATAACACCTACTAATGACAACCAAATGTCCACGCATCTCTATAGTAACGCAAGGAAGAAAACAGCATGTTTGCCTGCCTTACCAGGCTGCAGCCAGTCAGAACACTGCTTTCTAGGATGAATTTCCACAAATGCTCTAAATTCCACAGCTCAGGGATGTCCAAAGTCTTCTCCAAGATTTTAGCAAATGCACCAGAACTAACAATTCTATTTTCAGCTCTTGACTTTAAATTGGTTCCAAGTAGAGCTAAAAACAGAACTAAGAATCTTGATCACTTTCTAAAGGAAACCCAGTTGTACTCATCTTTGGACTGGGGTACAATGTTTCATTGTAAAGGAGTGCATAAAATTCTAGAATTCTCTCTTTCACTCACACGCACGCACACACACACACACACACACACCCTCCCCTCCCCTTATTCCTCTTGCCTCCTATTAAACGAAAGGGATTCCTATATCTGAAGCCACAGCATTAATTTTAACTACACCCTTTAGGAACTCACCTGTGTCAAGGGGCCATTTCCCTTTATATTTTTACTATAACAATGAGTCTTTCCTCCTACCAGATGCTAAAGAATAAACATTTCTTTGTCTCATTATCCTGAGATTGAAAGCCATTATGATTTTAAGGGTTTAATTTGCAGGCTTCAATTATTTTACATTACAACCTATTACCATCTTCCCCTCCAACAAGTTGTCACTTCCTGTTAAAAAGAAATAGGACTTCACAGATGTCTTTGGCATTTATTAGCATTTGGATAATTTGGGAGTTAAGTGTTTAGGAAACAGTTACTCCTCTTGAAACAATCCTGGAACATGAATGAAAAGCAAAGACATATTTGACGTCAGTCTTTTTTTTAGCAAATCTTGAGAAACTCCCATCCCTCTGAGTGACATTAACAGAAACAAACAGTCGTTTCTCTGTTGCATTCTAGGCTTTATTTCAATAGCAAAACTATCGATACCAAGCCTCTTCTAACAAGAGGGTTCTGGTACCAAAAGAAGGGTTCATACATTTCTCCATCATGAGGCGGACTGGTGCACAAACAGTTGTTTCTAATTCTCACTGCCCATGAGAATCTTTGAGGGGAGGGGAGTCTTAAAAATACTGAGGTTCTAACCGCACCCCATGGATTCTGATTTAATTGGGTTGACTTGGGACCCAGGAAAGGGGATTGTTCTAAAACTCTTCAGGTGAGCCTCGTGGGCAGCTGAGATTGAGAAACACCGGTGACAGCACAGTGCTTCACCTGAGGAGTGTGTTAAAATGCTGTTCTGATTCCATAGGCCCTGACATTCCGCATTTCTAACCAGCTCCCAGATGACGCTGGGGCAGAGGGTGCGCAGAAGACCAACCTTAGGGTAACAAGGATGTGATAGAATTGGCATTATCTTTAAATGGGGCAAACCTGAGTCTGATGATCAGTTTGCTGATTGGTTTTGTACTGAACTTGAATCCTGTCTTCTCTACAGTGGAAATAAACTTACATTTCAGGAATGAATGGCATGAAGGTGGTATGAAAGGTAGATGGCAAAGGGCCTGGCAATTAGTAGCAAAATCAATGCTACTTCCATTTCACTTCCCTCCTCCCCGCCTTTGCAAGGTCCTCCAGCGGATGAAAGGGAAAGAAAAGGGCTGTTGGCTGGACTCTGGTTGCTATGGGAACATCATTCTGTAGAGAAAAGGGATGGAGGGTGTTAGTGACTTAGTGACTGTCAAACTATGTGTCTGAAAAAAGGGTCCTGGAATCACAGTTTTCAGGAGCAATGTTTGCGTTTTTAAGTATAAAATCTACTTAGAGCCAGCCTCCCCGTCGTTGATGATACTGGTCATCTAGAATGCCCACTTCCTTCTCCCTGACACATGTGACTGACAAATCCAAGTCAAAGTGACTGTTTAGTGAGAGGTGGCTAGGCAGGTATTTTAAGGGGTATTGAGTGCATGGGTTGTTAACAGCGGGACCAGTTGGGGGAGATGCTAAGTCAACGTGGCAAGATGCTAAAACCTACACCAGCACGGGTTTGGGCCATTGTTGTAGACGGGAAAGGCCTGAAGGAGTTGATAACACTGCATAAATGCAGTATTTTTGAAACAATCTGCTCGAGATGCGGGTGGGGGGTGGATTAGAAGAAGGAAAACAGCAGAAGGGACTCTATCACCTACTTGGTAATATTTACCAATTGCCGATTGTGTGTGGGACTCCATGCTTGATGGAGGAACTATATAGTCAGTAAGACGTGCATCCTTCCTGCTCTCCGGAAACTCTCTGAGACAGAGAGGAACCGATGATTAATTAAAATTGTGACATGTCTGGAGGTACAATTCCAAGTGAAATGGACCTAACCTGTTGGTTGAGGTCAAGAAAATCTATCCTCACCAATGGCTGTCAAGTGACTTGAGCTGAGGACGTAGTGTTACATGAGGCTCCTTCGAAGATGGGGAGGGCTGCGTTAGAAATGAGAGGTGCATTATTCATATCCTGACTCCACCAGTTCTTAAGTGAAAGCCTGTGGGCAATTTATTTTCAAGGATTGATGTGATGTAGAGACAACGCATGGTGAGACAGTGCATATCACAGTGAAGCTCCAAGTGGTAGCTATCTAGTCCTTTGTCCTCAGTGTCATTTCCTGATCCCCTGCTGTGCCCCATCACAGAAACTGTAACCTCGTACTGAAGAGGTAGCTGCTCCCATCTTCCCACTCCTTGTGAAGGCCTGGTTCTAGTTGTAAGCAGAATGCCTGTGCCACGTCTGGGTGGACTGGTTACTCCTCCTTCCCTTCCTCTCTGTGCTGAACATGTGGTCACGTGTTGAGATGCTGGAGAATCCACCTGGGTCCTTGCATTCACTATGTGGTGCCCAGCATCGCTTCCTCCCCAGATTTCATTACACCAGGAGCTTGGCTGGTAAGTGAACCTTATTTAAATAGTCACCCTGAAGGGGTAGATTCCTGACCCCAGCAGAACCCAGCCTACCTTTGCTAAAAGGAGTGCCTACCACCTAGAATTTTTCATATACCCACATTTAAAGTAATATAAGGAGCCTACTGCTTTTCTGGAAAGATAGCACATGGCTTGAGAACATGGAATTTGAAGCCCAGTTTAAAGGCACTCACAGGGAGGTCTGAGAGAACATTCCTTTCCCTGCTTTTGCTGTTTATGCAATAAGCTCAGATCAGACACATCAAACATTGAGAAGAAGGGAAACAACACCTTGTGCTGTTTAGAGCAAACTGCCTGCACTTTGTGTTGCTTTCGGTCTTTGCTAAGGTGGTTTTCACTCTTGTGCTAAAGTGACTCGTAGCCTCGCCACCACCTCAACCCCCTAGACCTCCCACACACCCTAGCATTGCACCACAGGCTTGGCGTGTCCGATTCCTTCTCGAGAAATGGGGTCGACCCTGGCTGAGCCCCAGGTCTCCACACGGCAGGCCCAGCCCTCTGCCTTCAGTGTTCAGCCTTCTTCCCAGAGGAAGCTTTCTGCTCCTCCTCTCTTTGGCTTTTCAACTTGCCGTGGACACACCATAGGACTGCAGGGCAGTACCTAATGTGGTCTGGTTGCCGTGGTGCTCAACAGGGAGCGGGCAAGGTGGCTTTCTTGGGAAAATACAGCCACAGATCTGTAGTGCCAGAGTCTCTGTTCGGTCTGTCTCCACCGTCAACTCCTGCCTGTCTCTCCCTCCTTCCCTCCTTCCCGTCGGTATGTTTGGGCCGTTTGTGATGGATACAAACATACTCTTGTTGGCTATGAGCATTCTTCTTTCCCAGCTCGATGCAAAAATCTTCAAGCTGGATTTCTATGGTATTCCTTTTATCTGTCTCTTTAACCACTTTCAACTTCATTTTATGCTCAGATAATTAATTATGCTTTGATGAGCTTCTGATGGGGTTTGTATGCCTCTTTTTCCTTCTATATAGATACTAAGCATGTTGTAAGTATCTTTTCCAACAAAAATACAGATAGATGCCAAAAAAGAAAGAAAAAAGAATCCACTGTCTTTCGACTTGACTATAAATGATTTAACTTTTTCTGTTGGCATAATGTTTTGTTTTGTTTTTTAATTGAAATGATATCTTGCAGCCAGCTTGTAAAAGGAAAAAGAGCTGGATGATGGGAAATTGGTTGGGTATTGAATTTGGCTTGGCCACAAAGTGAATTCTAGTCACTCGTTTGTTCACCTGTTTTTTTATTCAACAATTATTGACTGAACGTGGAGGATGTACTAGCTACAGATCTAAGTGCCAGGAATACAGCAGGAAACAGAAAACACTCCTGTTTCCAGGAGAGTTCCCTCCCCAACACAGATACACTGTAAACCAGAGGTTCTCAGAGGTTAGTAAAAATCCATATTATCTGCAGGTAGTTGTTACAACACAGATTCCTGGACCCCATCACCAGAAATCCTGATGTTTTGGGGGCTGGGATGAGACCCAAGAATATGCATTTCTTTTCTTAGTTTTTTTTTTTAGAATATGCATTTCTAACAAGTCCCCTACTTCCCTGGACCACACTTGGAGGCCAACTGATGGATACAAATAAAAGATAAATACTTAAAGTAAGAACAGCTACTGACAACTGCTATGAAGAAAGAGTAAAGAAAACAGAATGTGGGTGCAGCTGTTTCAGGTTAGAGCATTGAAAAAGGCTTATCACTTGGCAGAGATCTGATTGAGGTGAGAGGATAGAGCTTTTAGGGGTCTCAGAAGAGCTTTATCAAAATGGCAGGTAGCCCCCTGGTCTGGTGGAGGCTGTCCCCAGTCTTTGTGCTCCTAGGATGCTACATGCCCCTCTCAGTTCCTGCATTTAACGTCATGTATGTTTGAATCTGATTTGCTTGTTTGTTTTAGTACTTTGTAGAAGGAATAGTAAGTACCCTTTTCAGACTTAACTCCCCAAAATCCTGTACCAAGAAGCTGATAATTCATGAACCAGGCACTATTCGAAACCCTGCATAACCATGAACTCATTCATTCCCCATAAAAGCCACACAAGGCATGACCTGGTAGTCTCACTTTTAAGATGAAGGAGCTAACCACAGAGAGGTTAAGTGATTTGCTTAGGATTATAAAGATAAGAGGTAGTAGGTGAGATCTGATCAAGCTCCTTACCCTATTTTCTTCATTAACATTTTTGGATGGCTCCCATGGCCTGAAAGACAAGAGTAGAGATGTCACAACCCTTGATTTAGATTATAAAGACTGGATAACTAGATGGATGGATGGATGAAATGGATGAATGAACTGTTGAAATTTAGCCAAGTAGGGTTCTCAACTGGCTTTTCTATTTGAAGAGAGGATTCATAATCCAATTAGAACTGAAAGGCAGATATTTGCCCAACTGAGGAGGAAGAATGCTGCTAGGGGAGGGGCCCAGGGTGTGTGAGGGACCCACGTCTAGAAGAATATGATGAGGTGTGTGGTGGAGGCTTGACAGACAGGTAGAAGCTCCCTCTGTGGAAAAGCAGGGCCTGCCATTGGAAGCTGGAGGGCAGGGGAAAGAAAATACATTCAGCAAACCCCTTCTTCTCCAGGGATCCTGACAAGTGTGTTTTAATCTAATTAATACATTCAGGAAGTTGGGCCTGGAGGAATGTGATTATTTAATTGTTTTGTTCAAAGAGTATGAAGCAGGCTATTAGTCTGGGGTCACAACTCTAAGGTTCATGGCAGGTTATTACCTACCAGGGTTTTGGAACAAGAGCAGCTGATTGATTCTTTCCCGCTGTTCCCCTCATTAATTTACAAAGATTCATTGTGTTGGTGCTAATTTGCAGAGTCTGGAATGAAATGTAAAACAGATTCAGACTGATAAGAATTGTTTTGTATCGGCTGTTCTATCTTGTTCCTTCCACTACATTTTCCCTTCTACAGATTTTCAGGTACATGAATTTCTAGTCTGATTGTAATTCTTTTTCAACATGATAAATATTGTTTTTAATAATTAAGCAGAGAACAGGAAGTAGATACCTTGGCCATTCATTTCCAACCCAATAAAAACTTGCCTCTCCTATTCTCTCTGTGACCTGAGAGAAGTCACCTAACCTTTGTTGCTCAGATTCCCTTACTGCAAAATCTGGGTATAAAATGCAAATTCAAACACCTTACCCTACTTTCTGTGTTAACATTGTTGAGTGGCTTCCATGGCCTGAAAGACAAGTCAAGCTGGATGGTCACAACCCTTGACTGAGCTTCAATTTTCTTGTCTCAGGTTCTGCCAACGTCGAGCAAGTATTTTCTGTTTTGTTGTGTCCGATGATATTTTGGGTTTGCTCTATTCTGTCTTTGGAAAGGCTTCCCCTATCCTTGGATATTCGCCAAATTCTTTCTCTTCCTTTAACTTGTCATCACGTCTGTGAAGCTTTGCTGGCGGCTGTCAGCAAATTACTCAACACAGTGGCCTTGTGTTCTTGGTCCCTCCATGAACACTCGCTGCATTTCACTATAATTATTTGTCTAGTTATGTATTTTATTGTAATTATTTTGTGTGACTGTGTATATCAGTGTGTGTGTGTGTTTTCCACTTCCCGAGGGCAGGGAATAGATCTTAAGCAATTCTAAATGCCAAACTGCTAACCAAATGAGAGGCAAAACAGAAACTTAATGTATGTTGACTGAATAAGCAAATGAAGGAATATCTGGCTGGCCTGACATCTAGAATTCTGAGGAACAAATGGTATATCACTTGTTAAAGCTCTTTCTAAACCCCAAATTGCAAAATAGTGTCCTGATGTAAGGAATCATTTCTTGATCCATGTCCTCTAAAAAAATGTTTCCTAACTCCTTTGTGATCATGAGGTTTGAAATACGTCCTCTTTTTTTTGTCAGAAGCCATCATTTATTTAGTCATTCATTCACTTAGTTATACAATCACCAAACATGGCTGCCAAGCCCTGTACTGAGCAGTGAAGATAGTGAAAAATAAGAGGAAGGTGGTCCCAGGCCCCAGGGCTCTCAGAGTCACAAGTGATGAGACTTGAATAATTCCCTGAGGGTTTGGGCTAGGGCTCCCTGAGGTCTGTGCGAGACCCCAGGTCAAGTCCTTACCACTGGGGCCCTTTCTTCAGTATGATGCTTCGACTCTTTGTGAGCTGGATATGCACCTCAATGTGTTCTTTGCATAGCAGTGACACATCCATTGTTTCCCAGTGCACCCACCTCCAGGGTGGATGGCAGCCTGTGTTCTGCTGGGCTGGCTGACCAGAATCCCACTGCCAGGAGCTGCAAATAAAAATGCAGAACGAACCAGTTTTTCATTCCTGAGACCTTGTTGGTCTAAGATCATGGATTGCATTTCAGCCTTTCCTTTTCAAATCCCCACAGAGTATCAAAATTGAATCCAGGTATTTGATGTAACATAGCTGAACTTCCCCTGATAAATAGTTAAAATACTGTTGGAAAGGCAGCCTAAAAGCACCTTTTTTTTTTTTTCTTTTTTTCTTTCTGGTCTCTGGTTTCATATCTGAAAGAGATACTTTGCTTCTGTGATCACCAGTAACTGCTATGAATTTCTTCACTTGAAATTGGCCAATTCAGCCACTCCCTAGCCTTAACTCCTCGTGGTGGCCTCCAGCTACGACCAACTGGCTTCTGATGATCACTTTCAGGAAAAGCTGCCTCTCACTGCCTTGGTCTGCCCACCCCCCTACTGCCTCTATAGGCTGAGAAGGAGGTGGGAGAGATTAGGGGTCAAATCTGTTACTTTTTATAGAGGTGGAGTGAAAATAATTTCCTGTGAAAACTGAGGACATTCTTTCATTAGTTTTCCTTCCTGCTTTGGGTCTTATACGCTGGGTGATTTTTTTTTTTTTTTTTTCCTTTTGGAACTTGCAAGGGCCAACTTCCTGAGCCTGAGGTGCTGAGAGATAGAGTTTTACGAGTCCAGCCCACCTACCCAGTGGGGAGCCTGGGGCAGCGATGAATGAACAGAAGACAGCCGCAGAAGCCATCCTGAAACGTTCTGGACACGAGTTCAAAGGAGATGCCTCAAAGAGGTGTTTTAGAAAGCAGCCAACCATAGAATTTTAGGGTTCAAGAAGACTCAGTGGGTCTTGGTGGGGGGTGAATATATTTCAACTTCCTGCCCCTTGGATTTCAGTGCTAATCTCCCCCAAATTGCTCTTCCGCCCGTGAGTCATTGTGTACTTGCTGAGAACCAGCTGTGTGGTACACACTACCCTAAATATTGGGTAGATCGGGCAGTTGCCAGAAACATAACTCCAATAGACTGAAGCAGAAATGTGTTGGCATGTATAACTAAGGAGCCAGGGTTGTCTTGCTTCAGGCAAGGCTGGACCCAGGTGTCCAATGTCTTTAGGAATCCATCTCTTTCTTTGTGTCTTATTATTGAATTTTTATGTTAGCTTTAGCCTCTTAGATTGTTTTCTACCCAGTAATCAGGTGGCCACAGGAAACTGCAGGTTTACATTCTCTCTGCTTCAACTTGATTGAAACTGGCTTTTTTCCCCTTTTTTTAAAAAAATTGAGTGTATTGGGGTGATATTGGTTAACAAAACTACATAAGTTTCAAGTGTACAATTCTATGATATATCATATATAAATTGTGTTGTGTGCTCACCACCCAAAGTCAAGTCTCTTTCCAGGCTTTTTTTCTCCTAATATTTACAAAAAACAAACAAACAAAAATCCCAGACCTGCTTCTGATGGATACAGAATGAATGCCTCTTATGTTCCATCTTGAACTAACCACGGTGACTTAGTGTGGTCAGGCCTAGTTCCCACGCTCATCCCTGTAGGACCAGGGGGATTGGATCAGCTCTACCTTAATCACCTGGCCTGAGAACAGGAGAACAAAAAATAACTGAGCTCTGGTACTGGAAGGTAAAGGAAATGAGACTGCACAAGAAAGAGCAAAAAATAATCATCATTTAATAAGTGAAGGAATAAGCTAAATGATAGTAATTCATTTGCCCAAATTCACAGAGCTAGTAAAAATTTTAAATCACCCTAAAATCCAGGTTTTATAACATTGAGACAAGTTCCCTCTACTGTTTCTTTATTTTATTTTGTTTTAATTATTATTATATATTCTAGATTATGCTATGACAGTTATCCCAATTTTTCCCCTTCGCCCCTCTCCACCCAGCACCCCCCTACTCCCTCAGGCAATTCTCACATTGTTCATGCCCACAGGCCATGCATGTAAATTCTTTAGCTATTCTGTTTCCTATGCTGTGCTATTCTGTAACTACCTATTTGGACTTCTTAATCCCCTTACCTCTTCACCCCTTTACCTATACCCACCTCCCATCTAGCAACCATCAAAACACTCTGTATCCACGGTTCTGCCTCTGTTTTTATTTGCTTAGTTTGTTATTTTTAGATTTAATTATTGATAGATTTGTATTAACACTTTATTGTTCATAGTTTAGACCTTCTTTTTCTTTCTTTTTAATTTAATTTTTTTGAAGATTTTATTTGTTATTTTTAGAGAGAGGGGAAAGGAGAGAGGCAGTGAGGGAGAAAGACATCAATGTATGGTTACCTTTCACCTGCCTCCAGCTACGGACCTACCTGGAGACCTGGCTTGCAACCTAGTTATGTGCCCTGGCTGGGGAATCGAACCAGTGACCTTTGGGTTCGCAGGCTGGTGCCTTATCCACTGTGCCACAAGCCAGGGCTTTGATCTTCTTTTTCTTAAATAAGTCCCTTTAACATTTCATATAATAATGGCTTGGTCATTATAAACCCCTTTAGTTTTTTCTTGTCTGGGAGGCTTTTTATCTGCCCCTTCATTCTAAATAATAGCTTTGCTGGGTAGAGCAATCTTGGCTGTAGGTCCCTGCTTTTCATGACATTGAATATTTCTTGCCAATCCCTTCTAGTCTGCAAATTTTCTTTTGAGAAACCAGCCACTAGTCTTATGGGAGCTCCTTTGTAGGTCATTATCTGTTTTTCTCTTGCTGCTTTTAAGATTCTCTTGTTATCTTTAATCATTGGAATTTTCACTATCATGTGTCTTGGAGTGGACCTCTTTGTATCCATCTTGTTTGGGATTTGTGCTTCCTGGGGTTGCATATCTATTTTCTTCACAAAATAGGGAAGTTTTCTTTCATTGTCCCCCTCCCCCATAGGTTTCCAATTTATTGCTCTTTTTCTTCATCTTCTGGCACCCCCATGATTCAAATATTGGAATGCTTCAAGTTACCCTAGAGGCTGTTTATACTGTCCTCATTTTTTTAGATTCTGTTTTCCTCTTGTACTGATTGGTTCTTTTTTGCTTCCTTATGTTCCAAATCATTGACTCAATTCTTAGCTTTGTTTACTCCACTGTTGTTTCCCTGTAAATTGTTCTTTATTTCAATTAGTGTATCTTTTGTTTCTGACTGGATCTTTTTTTTTTTAATGCTATTGAGGTCCTCACTAAGTTCCTTGAGCATCCTCATAACCAGTGTTTTGAACCCTGCATTTGCTAGATTGCTTATTCATTTAATTTAGTTCTTTTTCTAAAGTTTTGATCTGTTCTTTCATTTGGGTCATGTTTCTTTGTCTCCTCATTTTGGCAGCCTCCCTGTGTTTGTTTCTATGTATTAGGTAGAGCTTCTGGGACTCCCAGTTTTAGTGGCACGGCCTAATGTAGTAGGTGTTCTGTAGGGTCCAGAGGCCCAGTCTCCCCTATCACCCAAGCTGGGTACTTGAGGTGCACCCTCCATGGGCTGAGTACATCCTCCTCTTGTAGTTGAGCCTTGGTTGCTCTTGGCAGGTCAATTGGAAGGATTTACCCAGGCTGGTCAGTTGCAAGGACTGGCTATGACCACTGCTCACAATGCCTTTCCGAATGTGTGAGCCTTATATAATCACATGAAAGCATGAATTGAAAAAAAGGCTTACCCTCCCCTGACTTGAACTGAACTATTGGCTCTCCCAGGTCTTTAGCTTTCCTACTCTTCCTGGCAACCTTGGGACTTGCCTATATTCATAATTGCATGAGCCAATTCCTTATAAATCTCTTTACATTTATGTATGCATATGTGTATTTCCTATGGGTTCTGTTTCTCTGGGGAACCCTAATATGTCCTTTGAAATACCAGGCTGGACTATTACGGTTACTTTCAACACCCTGAGATAATTCATCCATTCATTACACTTGAAAGTGATATAGGAGTGATTCAATTTAATAGCACAGCTTGACTGTGACTTCCTGGCAACTTAGCAAGACTTGAGACGAAATGCCAGCCTGCGGGTGAGGAGCAACTGGAGGTGATGAGGTGATGAGAATAAAAGATGCCATCGGGCACATGTATATTACGATTATTTAGGTACTTAAACCACTCTTGTAAACAAAGCACCCAGAGCCTGCCTGCCCTTCCCCTTTGAAAAAAGGACTACACATTTTGTAAAATACAAAGCCGTCAATAATTTTATTGAATGTAGAGTATTGCTTTGTATACAACACAAGCTTATTTTTCTTAATGATGAAAGAGGAGAGTCAATTAAATATTTCTGACTGCACTTGCCATCCTCTCCTCCACAGAAAAACTCCAGAGTGGACCAGGTGAAACAGGGAGCATAGCTGGGAGCTGCACCCTGAATTCTTTCTTGGGTGTGGTGTCCTTTCACATAATGAGGTCAACTCTTTCTATTTAAATAACATACTTCTGGAAGTATCAGACTATTGATATATTCCACTATATTTTTCATGTCACAAATATTTGGCCAGAAAAGAAAAAAAAAAAAAATTTAATCATGGAGCAGCTCAAGTCAAATTCATAAATGATGATGTTTAAAAGGTGAGTCATTCCTATTCCACACAAATGACAAATCCCTGAATTATTCATATTGGCATTGATCTTGTCAGAATTCTGAAAATTTTCTCTGGGTGAGGGGAAAACATATTTTGTTTTAAATACCAGTCTTAAATAGGAAGTTGGCTCTTCTGGGAATATGTGGCACATGGTGTTACAATATTTCAAAATACAGACTCAAATAATATGTCAATTGATTCCCCCTACTTATCCTACTAATGGTCATTAGGCATGCCGTGTAAATGGATTGGTATTTCTTACACAAAAACATTGGGAAAAAAGCATCAGAAATTTAGATTGCAACTCTAAGACAATAAGCCCGAGAGAAAAAAAACCATTGAAAATTCTTCAACTCCATAACTATAATTACTGGTCTAAATTCTACTTTTAAATTCATAGACTCAGCAGCTTTTGTTGATTTTGGAGGGGGAAGGGAGTACAAATGTTTAAACCACTAAAGCAACTTGCATTCTAGTCATTCCAGACAAGTTAGTGAAAAAGAATAAGGAAACCAAAAACAGCAGAAACCTGGAGAAAGGCAGGGAGGTGAGAGACTATTGAAGTGAGCAAATTGCTTAGTGACAGTTGGAGTCACATAAAGAAAGGCTGAAAATGTGAAACTAGGTGTCTTAGAGAAAAGATGTTGCAAGTAAGTGACCAGAGATGGGAGTTAACTGAATCTTAGTATTTATGAGCACTGTGGCATGAGTCTCAGTTTCCTTATTTAAACCTGAAATAAAAGGAAGATTTTCCAGGTCTTCCATCCCACTTTACTAGATGAGTGTAATAAAATCATGGCTATGAATGTCTTATAAACTTTCACTTGCAGGGTAACATTGATGTTGAACATTTAAAGAAAATAAGTCAGGCAGGTAGAGTGTCTGGTATATGAGGTCTGTCCTGAAAGTATCGAGCTAATGGCAATATAATTAAAACCATTTGCGTGGCCAGTACTTTTGGGACAGACCTCATAGGATGACCTGCATAAGACTGGGGAGCTGAGAGAAGCTGTACATGAAGGAGGAGTGAAGATTATGGGGCAAGGATGCTCAATGTTCTACAGAGGCCAGGGCCCCTCAAGTAACATTGTGAAGTGAGCCAGGTGGGGACTATGGGGAGCATAGGACACCTTTAAAAGAGGAAACCGGTTCTCAGTCACAGCCTGTCACTACCAACTCTTCCAATTATTCATGGGAGCTTTAAATATTGATTTTCATGTGATATAAATTCAATTTAAAATGTAAAATTAGAGAGGAGTTGAAAAATACTGGTGGATGAAAGAAAAGATAAAATAGTTGTAAATTACCTATTGTATAAAACAGGAAAGGCTGGTCATTGAGGGAAAAATGAGACAGTCTGTTTAAATATTTGTACACACTTAAATCTACCCAGCAAGTATTATTGAGTACCTGTGTGTCCCATATATACTTCACCAACACTAAAAACAATAATAATAAAATAAGGCAACTTGGCTTCTTTTTAAAATTTATTACATATGTTATCTCTACTTAACACACATCTTCCTCTTGGCCATGCTCTCTGTGCTTCTGACAAAACAGACTTTTCCCAGATCTTTTCTTTCTCAAATGCTGTTTTTTCTGCATAAAATTTCCTCCTGAATATTCCACAATGGAAATAGGCATTGTTCTTTAAAATCCAACTCAGGAGTAACTGCTTCTATCACCCATTTGGAGCCTTCTGTAAAGAATTACCCATTATGTTCTCTACTTTCATAGTTCTTTGCTTATATATCTTTAACACATTGTTGACTGGAAATTTTATACAAAATCTAAAATAGGGGCAAACATGAGTTAACTCATGTAGCAAACTATCCATCTGTTCATTAAGAGGATTTACTAAGTTGAATTAATATATGAAACATGCTTCTCCAAAAAAGACTGAGCTTCTTGAAGTTAGAGACTGGGTTTTTCAACCTATTAATTCAGCACAGAGGGTAGTTATTGAAACACTATGGGTTTTCCATAAATATTTGTTGAGAGAATAAATTATAAATTCCATTTCCACCTAAAACTGGAAAGAGTGTTGCTTGGCCTACCTTAACAACAAGTAAAAGCTTAATAGAGTAGCAAACCATAACTTTTCTTCCATCCTGTAAGGCCTACAGCTGCAGGAAACCACAGTCTGGAATCCAAAAACACAGATGCTTGTAGAGATGTGGAATACCAGCATTTGTTCACTGGTGGGAAAGTATGGAGTGAGATGATGCTGAGAAACATACAAGTGGCTAAGAAGAATTCAGCTAAATTTTGAAGAAAATTTAAAAGCCAATTGTGGGTTGGTGTTAGAATGTACAATCCCTGGGAAAAGAGATACTATTATTACTACTTAATTCTACACTGTTTTAACAAAAACACAACATTCATTTGAAAATTGAAAAGCATGCAATAAAGCAAGAAAAAGAAAACATCAAACAACAGAGAAATTAATACAACCAGGGTCTGTGATCAGCCATTGTATATTGACAATATCCAGTAGGTAATTTAAAATAGCAATGATTAATATGTTAAGATTTCTAGAAGAGAGCATGAATGTACATAAACAAATGGGAAATTTCATCACTAAAATAAAACTTATAATAGCGTGTTCAATGAAAACACTAGGAAACAAAATGGCAGAAATGAAAAATGCTTCTGATGGTCTTGTCTTTAAACTCCATATTCTCAGGGAAAGAATCGGTGAGACCAAAGATAGAACAATAGAAACTTCTCATGTTGAACATAAAGAGAAAAAGTGACAATGAAACAAGAGAGCATCTGAAAAAGAGTAGGAAAGTTTTTAAAAGGGCTAAGAAACAAATTGGAATTTCAGAGAGGAAATATTTCTCTAAAATAATAAAATACACATTTAAGAAGCTAAGATCAAATCAAGCACAGTATTATCAAAAATGTACACCTGTAGATATTACATTAAAACTTCTGGAACTCAAAGAGAAATACTTTAAGGCAACTAAAGAAAGACATAATAAATAGAAAAAAGGAAATGGATGAATAAGAGCAGACTTCTCATCAGAAAGCATGAAAGCTAGAAGACAATGGATTGACATCTTTAAAATCCTGAAAGGAAAAAGAAAAAAGCTAAGTCTATAGTCTGTGAAAATATTTTTCAAAATGAAGATTATAAGATAAAGAATTTTAAAACACACTTAGCTGATAGAACTTGCGCCAAAAGGAATATTGAAAGAATTATTTTTGACAACTGATATATGATATCAGACAAAAGTATAGATCTATAGAAAGTGAGAAAGAAATTGATGAAATGAAGGTAAATATAAAAACCATTTTATTTTAAATTGTCTTAAAAGATAACTGAATAAAGTAAAATAGTAGCAATACATTATAGGCATATAGCATCTGTAAAAAATAACATGTATGATTACAGTATGAGAGGGAGAAGTTCTACATTTTTGGTAGAGATTTACACTTGAGACAGTATAATGTTACTTGAAGTTGGAATGTAATAAATTAAAGATGTACACCTATCAGTTATTAGATACCAGGTAGATATATTAAAGATACCATTATATATATACATACATACACATCATATATATTTTATATATACACATACTACGTTTTCCTAATTGTGAGTGGAAATGAGAACACAACATATCAAAATTTATAGTATATACCTAAAGCAGTGCTCAAAGGGAAATTTATATCATTATATGTTTATACTGGAAAATAAGATATATCTTGAATCTGATCCAAGCTTCACAAAGAGCAAATTCAATTAAAGCAAGCATAAGGAAGAAATAAAGGGAAGAAATCAATAAAATTGAAAAGAGAGAAAATAACAAAAGAAATCAATAAAATCAAAAGGTGGTTCTCTGAGATCAATAGAATTGAAAAATCTCTAGCAGGCTTATCAATATTGTCAATAAAAGAAGAGACATCACCACAGTTCCTACAGAAACTATAAAATTAGAAAATAACATGAAGAAAAACTTTATTTTATAAATTTGACAACTCAGAGAAAACTGAAAAATCCCTTGAAGGACTCACACATGAAAACAAGCTGATTAAAAAAGAAATAAATAATCAATATGACCCATATATTCAAGTGGTCATGTTATAATCCTTATGGATCTAAGACTTATCACTTCTTACAGATGTCAGGATTCTAAAGAAGGTGCTGATTTGGTATCAAGTGGGCTGTAGAAACAGAAAAGCTTAGATTATACTGGAAAAGTAAGTTTAATTTGTGAGATCATGGAATGTGACTGGTCAAGCTGGTGATGTAAATCTTAGAGGAGCAAAACTTAAAATCTTTGTGGCAGCCAAAAGGCAATGTCTGTCCCCTAATATCAGTTAATCACATCTCTTTGAAAGACTCTGACCCAGCTTGGAAAAATTACTATTGAAAGGTATAATGGGGTACTGTGATTGGCAGCTAGTCCTGACATACATGGTCACAGTGAAATAGAGTCATTGTCTAACCACAGTTAAAATAGAAAGTGGGAAGAGAGGAAGGTGAGGAGAAGGAAAGAAAGAGAGGAGGAGGGAGAGAGAAGCACAAAAGAGAGGGCTTATAGTCTACTTTACTGAGGTCTTTCTATAGTCATAATTCATATATTTCCAACTTTGTTCACTTACACTTCTTTTCCCATCACTCCTTAATGGTCTAGCATATACATATGTGCTCCTTGCCTTTGCATCAGCTTTCCTATGACATTCCCTGATGCTGCTTCTTATCTTACTTTCTTTTGCTTGTCCTTTAGGGATTCAATCATTTTTTTCCTCCCCCCAGGACCCTTTAATCTCTCCAGGCTGGGTTGGATGCTCCTTCTCTTGGTTCCCATATCACCTTGGGTTCATCTACATCAGAATATTTATTACAGTCCTGATAATTATCTATGGATTCATCTGTCACACAACTAGACTGTAAGCCACTTGAGGTCAGGATACCTTCCACCTGCTATACATTCTTGCTTCCCTTCCTTTTCCTGTTTTATTATCTGCCCTATTATGTATCAGCGCCTATATGCTTATTGTCCGTCCCTTTAGATCCATTATAATATAAATTCTGCTAGCGTAGAAACTTGTTTATGTTTCTCCATTGCTCTAATCCCTAGATCTGTCAAAAAAGTCAATACTTTGGGGGTATTAAGTGAATTGAGTAAATATATTGGATTAAAGTGGTCAGAGTACAAGTTATATCTTAGAGCAGACGTGATGTGTGCTAAACTAGCTAGGTTCTGTTCGTGAATTGCGTCAGTGAAAGGTAAAAGGAAATTTAGTAGATGACTTTCAGAGGTAAACTCAGTAGAATAGCCCAAAGAAGAAAGAGAAGAAGAGTCAAGACAAAAAGGAAGAGGATGAGAAAGAGGAGGGGGTGAGATATTAGCAAAGAAGGAATAAAAAGCAGGTCAACCACATGTAATAATTACAATAAAAGCTAACAACACTCTAAGCACTTTATATATTATTTTTAACCTCATACCTACACAGTGAGTGAGGTATCACTACGTCTGTTTACATTTGAAGAAACTGGAATTTATAGTCACGCTGCTCATTAGTAATGATGCCCGTGTGCCAAATCAATATGTAATATTACCTCCTCCTAAGAAGGAAAAAAAGGGAGATGAAATATAGGAGCCTAGGATAAAAGTACCAGGAAGTCTAAATTAGTTTCCAAAGACAATATTTTTTTTTCAATAGTCCAAAGGTGAGCCTGGGTAGTAACTTCAAGGGGTATGCCCTGATTCATTTGAGGAGACCAATGGTCTTCTATCCTTGGTCCTGAAAGAAACTAACATTTATTCTTTGGTTTGTTTTATTTTGTTTTAGTTTTGGTTTTGGCTCTTCTCATAGTTAGAGCCATCCCAAAGAGAAAGACAGCAAGAAGATGCTGACAGAATAGCAGTAAAATAGAATGTCCTTTGTCCATGGGGAAAAATGTGTACGAAAAAGCAACTGCCAAGGGAAAAAGGAATGAAAGGTTAGAGGAAAGAAATTATGTGAGGTTAGAGGAATGTGCAACTTAGCCCTAGGTGGTAATAGCAGAGCATTGAGCTCACGCTGGGCATTCATAAGCCTCTTGTAGCACACAGCAAAAAATATACAAAAGAAAGAAACAAAAGACTGACAGAGAAAAGAGAGAGAAGGTAGCCAATTAAACCAGTAGAACTGAACATGACCTACCACCTGTGGCCAGAAAGGGTTTAATGCTGGATGGAGAGGACTTGGGGGTCAAAGCTAAATTCACACCTCTACGTTTCTCTAAAGGGGAGTGTATTATGTATATAATTTGAACATGTATAATAACTTAAATGCCAAGCACAGTGTCTGGCCCATATACAGTAGGTTCTCAATTAATAGTGAAGGCCTTGAACTTTAGAATTGAATTTGAAGTGATGAAAAAAAAATCATTTAATGATATCACCTAAGCCAGGGTGGTGTGCATGTATGTGTGTGTACGTGCATGTATGTGTGCATATGCACACATGCACGTACATGACATATTTATCAAGGACACATGATATAGTTGTACTGCATGTTTATATGTCACACTTATTCCAATAGTGAGGATCCATTCTGGTTGGTTGTGCCCATGCTTGATAAATATTTTGAATTATCACTGCTGAGCATATATGTAAACATGAACATCCTCACCTGCTCATGCTCTCTGCTCTAATTGGATTCCGCTCTCTGAAAAATTAACTTACAAAAAACAGCTCTTCATGTTTTACCAGTCCAGTTTAAACCTCCATGAAACCTCCTGAATAAAGTAAATCACTTCTTCCTCTGAAATATTATAGCATTGATTATCTAAATCACTTTTCAATTAAAACCAATTCACCACACAGTTTTTGTACATCTATCTAAGGCATTCTGGGAGGAAAGTGCAGAGGTCTAAAGGTCTCTGCCACTAGAATATTTTAAATATAATGGGTGACGATGGGCTCCACCAAAAACTTACTCAACCCAATAAGCAAATTTAGCAAAATAGCTGGGTATAAAGTCAATATCCAGAAATCAAAAGCATTTTTGTATACCAATAATGAAACAACAGAAATAGAAGCGAAAAAACAAATCCCATTTACCATAGCAACAAGAAAAATAAAGTACCTAGGAATAAACTTAACTAAGGAGGTCAAAGACCTGTACTCAGAAAACTACAGAACA